>JAJIBD010024117.1:0-135971 GCA_021461705.1 Cryptotis parvus
ACATCAGGAGGCATCCAGATAGGCAGGGAAGGAGTCAAAGCTATCATTGTTGCAAAGATGAATGATATTATACCTAGAGAACCTAAACTCTCTGCCCAAAACTCCTGGGAACAATACGGACATGCTGGGCCATAGTGAAGTGGCTTGGGATACAAAAATCAACACCCAAAGTTGGTGGCTTTCCTATATACAAACTAAAAAGAGAAGAAGGGATATTGAAAGCAATTCACTCCTGGTGAGCTACACACAGAAAATCAAATACCTGAAGAGAATCAAACTACTGAAGTGTGTAAAGGACCAGCAAAGAGAAAACTACGAGAGACACTGCTCCAAGAGATAAATAGGACACAAGGAAATGGAAACATATTCCCTGCCCATAGATGGGGAGATCTTGTAACGTTTGTCAAAATAGTAAGCCTTCCTAGAGCTTTCCTGCTGATTCAATACAGTCCCTATAGAGATACCAATGGCATTCTTCAACGAGTGACCTAATACTCCTGAAATTTGTTGGAACAATAAGCCCCCCCACAAGGATGGCTAAGCAATCCTCAGGAAAAAGAAGATGGGAGGCATCAGCTTTCCCAACTTCAGAAAGAAACTGTACTACAAAGGCCGGTAGTTCTAGCTAAACTAAACTCAAGAACCATAGAAACAGCCTGTGGACCTATGGAATAAATTAGTATCCTGACACCCCAACCTCAAACATATGATCATTTAATCTTTGATAAAGGTGCAAAAGAGCCAAGAATGGGTAAGGCCTCTTCAACAAGAGTAATGTTGGAGAAAACTAGCGACAGTAAAAATGCGTAATTGGACTCCTACGATGCCTGTGCACAAAAATCAGATCAAAATCGATTAGAGATCTCAATATCAGACTGGAATCCACAAATCAGTGAAGAAAATATAGGAAAAACCCTCACGACAGTGACTAAAAGCATCTTCAAAAGGTGAAACATCACTAACAAAGCAGCTAAGGAAAAGATAAACATACATGGGGACTACATGCAGAGACTAAAAGAGCCTGCACCTCGAAGGTAACAGTGACTAAAGATACACTAAAGCAGTTCCACAGAATGGGGAAAAGAATATTCACTATACCCATCTGATAAGGGGTTAATATCAGGGATATCTATCAAGCACCAGTACGAACTTTACAAGAGAGAAACAAACAACCATCAAAAATTGGGAGAAGAAATGAACAACAGATTGAAAGCAAGAAAGATTGAGAATGGCCAAAAAACATATGAAAAAATGCTCACCATCACTAATCATCAGGAGATGCAAATCAAAAGCAACAATGAGATACGCTTTTTATACCACATAGAGCTGGCACATGTTCAAAGAAGCAGGCAAGAACAAGTCACTTTGACAGGTGGATGTGGGGAGAAAGGGGAACTCATCCAGTTGGTAAGGAATGCCGGCTAGGCAGTGCCTTTCTGGAAAACAATATGGACCCTCCAAGACTGATTGAACTCCCATTTGACCCAGCCATAGCACTCCTGGGAATCTACTCTAGGAAACCGAAAATGCGCAGCGGAAACAACATCCTACTTTTATGTTCATAGAGCATTATTCACAATGCCTAGAATCTGGAAACAACCAGAGTGCCCAAAAATCGATGACTGGATAAAAACTTTGGTACCTCTACACAATGGAATACTATACAGCTATTAGGAAAAATGAAGTTAGGTAAATTGCCTATAAATGGATGGACATGGAGAGAAGATATGTTGGCGAAATTAGCCAGAAGGAGAGAGACAGACACAGAATGACTGCATTTATCTGCATAACATAAATATATATGTACATATTGGGATGCCAATATCAGGTCAAGTGAAACATATATGAGAGGACTTGTCAAAGGTGGAAAGTGTCACAGACGTGTAGAGTCAGAGGCTAGGTAAGACAGAAGGATGGAATAGTGTGCTAACGGTTGTCGAGAGTGCTGATGCCAACCTGGAACTGAGCATTGAATAGAGGCAAAAAGATACACATGACAACCCTTTAATGTATTATCTGTAATCCATAGTCTGGAGGGGAAGGAAAAGAAGAGGGGGGGAAGGAAAAAAGAAAGAGAGAAATGGAAAGAAATAAAGAAACTGCCATGGAGCAGGGCTAAGGAGGAGGAAAGGGGGACGTTGGTGGTGGGAGATGGGCACTGGTGGCGGGATGGGTGCTGGACCACTGTATGACCAAAACCAAATATGAACTTTTTAATTGTATATCTTTGTAATTGTAAAAATAAAAAATTAAAAAAAAACCCACAGAAAAAAAATATTGGGTTTACATGTATGTATTCTTGAATTTCTAGACTAAATGACAGTAAGTCATGATATATTATTTTTAATATTGAAGATTAAAGTTGCCAATTTTGTTTAGGATTTTAATTTCAATGTCCATAAGAGATACTGGATCTAAATTATACACACACAGAGAGATTTAGTTGCTACATATCTAATCATATACAGATTATCAGCTTTTAAAAAAATTAAGTGGACCTCTTACTTCTTGGTCTTAACAATATGACATCATTGTTTTCCTTTTAAATTTTTATCATGATTCTGCAGTCTACAATGCTGTTAGCATTGGTTTCTCATGCTCATAATTCCAACACCACACCCATCATCTGTGTTGCCTCCCTCTCTAAAAAGTCCAACACCCATACCTCCCAACCTCGCCACCCCCTCAAATGAATTGTGCAAAATCGATCTATATTTTTTAAAGCTACTCGATATAAGCAATGTTTTAATTTGGGTCTCACAAAATATATTAATTTTTAAGGTCAGTTTAACTCTTTGATAATCAGTCAAATATATTCTTCAGTGGTCAGAGAGAAGAACAAAATTGAAGGGAATACATAGAAACTTTGTATGGTTTCCCATACAAGATGGTAAGGCCCCCAAAATTTGATTTAGGTATTAGTTATACAGGTCCTAATATAAATTGCAAATGTGTATTAAACAAAAAGTAGACAAATTGTACAAGGTGAAATATCTAAGACTCACAGGACTTAACAGTATTATACCAACATTGTACTTAAATACTTGAAAAGCCAGAAGTTATAAGCCTTATTACCAGAACTCATGTGGTTTATATTCTATAACTACCTTTTGCTGGTGCTGAGATCAAGGTAAACAGTTCACTAAAACTGCTGGTTTCAAGAAAGAGACTAAAGAAATATCCTTCTATAAAAACTTAATGTCCCCATGGTGAGATGCAACAATTTTCACCAATTTACCTCTACTAACATAGTTTTGATCATTCCATTAGTCATTTAGTGGTAATAAGCAATATAAAATAAATTATTGTGGGCCTGCTACACAGGGGAAGGCTTGAGGGTGTTTGGGAAAATGGAGACAATGGTGCTAGGATTGGTATTAAATACTGAATGCCTGCGACAAATCATCATGAACAACTTTGTAAACCACATTGTGTAAATCAAGTGGGAAAAAGAGAGGAAATTCTTTCTACGATCTGTTGAGCATTTCCAAAATTTTGGAAATATAACAGTCAATTTATTAGAAATATCTGATGTAAAAAAACAAACTTTGTTTTGTTTGGGGGCCCACACCAGCTGTGTTGAGGGCTTTCTCCTGGCTCTGTACCTAAGGGATCACTCCTGGTAGGGCTTGGGGACCATATGAGGTGCTGGATCAACTGTTCGCAAAGGCAAGTGCCCTGCCTGCTTGCTCTCTAGCCCCCTAACATTCCATTTATAGACATACACATCTTCACACTAGAGAAAGAGGGAGACAGAGAGACCACCAAGTAGAATATGTTTAATATGTATCATTAATACAATGGATTTTAGAGTATTAAAGAGGGTATCTAGATTACCTTTGACCCTAGAATTATAGAAATTATAAAGACAGGGAAAGAAAGATATTGAGAAGAAGGATATAAAGAGGCAGACTGAAGGTACCAGGGTAGGGGCCAGGGCCTTAGGCACATCAATGGTTTCGAGGTGTGGTACAATTATATATCAAACTACAGAGCCAACAACACTGAGCATGATCAAGCGACAACCAAACTTAGAAATGTGCCTGTCAAGGAGGCAGGCTGAGGAGTGGGAGGGATCCTGGGTCATCAGTGGAGAGTAGTCAACACTTATGATGGGATCGGGATTGGAATATTACATGCTTGAAACTCAACTATGAATAGCCTCATAAACCATAGTGCCTATATAACAAAAAAGTGACTTAGCAGAAATAAAAATACTTTTCCATTCAAGTGCAAGCACTGATACAGCTCCTTAGTAAACTCACCTTATTCCCGTCAAACAGACAGAGGCGTGCGTGCCGACTAAGAACCTGGATGCTCGCACCAGGAATGGGAATCATCGTACAGCTCCAGAGGTCAGGATCAATGAAACACGGCTCGGTCTTGGCTAATCTGAGAGAAAAATCAGTTCTAGAAAACATTTATTTTTATGAATAACAAAACAGACTCATTTTCAATGCAGCTTTTATAAATAGTACTTGAAAATGTACATATAGCAAAAGTAATAAAAGAAACAATCATAAATTCATAATACCATTTCTTTAGGTATTAGTATAATAAACAGATCAAACACAACAGATAAACACTAAGTGTTAACTATCCACAAAAAATGCTTCACACTAAGACTTTTGTAGACAATGCTCCAGATAAAAAAGCACTAAAATTCTATGTCCTTCCTTCCCACAAAGTTGACCACACCTGATTCTCTCTCATTCTTCCTTTTGGAAGCTATAGCAGGGCAGGAGGGTAGTAGACAAGAAAACAAAACAAGGTAGTGATGTGTTCTAATGTGGTTTGTGATTGCAAAAATTATGAGTGTAGAATTAAAGATCGAGGAATTTCTACTTCAAGTTGTGGCTATTACAGGAATCCTCTATTTGAAGATCTCCCCCAAAAAGTGTAAACATGAAGAACTGTCCACTTCCTTATTCTTAATTAAAATACTATCACTAATAACAATAAGAACAATAATGATACAGCCTAACATTTACTACGTTTTTTAGTATGCATCCAGGCACTATTCTAGCTCTTAATATAGAGGATGTCATTCACACTTTATGTTGAAAGTATAATTCTTCTCATTCATTCATTCATTCATTCATTCATTTTGGTTTTGGGGGCCATATTCAGCTATTCTCAGAGTTTATGCCTGGCTCTGTGCTTGGGAATCACTTCTGTCAGTGTTTGGGAACATATGTGGTGCCAGGGATGGAGCTAGGATCAGCCATGTGCAAGGCAAAGTGCCTTAACCCTATACTATAATTCTCTGGTCCCCCTATTTTTCCCAATTAATAAACTGAGGGAAAGAATGATTAAGACAGATATCTTAATAAGATAGAAATGTGCCTGCTGGTATGAGGGTCTAGAATTAGATCGTCCAAACATTCCCACGCTGGGTATGATCCCAAGCAATGCCTGTGATACCTGACACCATGACAGAATTCCCAGTGCACTAGTGATTTAAGGCAATGGGAAAAAGAACAATGAAGAAGAGAAGCAAAAATGAAGTCAAGATAAAAACTATCAAGTTTTGAGGTTGAAGTAGAAGTGCAGAGGGTAGGGAGCTTGCCTTGCACATGATCAAGCCAGGTTCGATCTCAGTATCCCATATGGTCTCCCAAACCCAGTCTGGAATAATTCCTGAGCACAAAGTCCAGAGTAATCCCTCAGCACCATTGGATATGGCCAAAAACCAAAGAGCCAAGTTTTATCTCAGCTATAAAATTATCATTGTATTTCAAAACTATAATATAGAAAGTTTTTTGGTTTTTCTGTTGTGCAGTAATCAATGACCATTTCCTTGTATAGACTATACATATGCTTAGAATCATGACAATATGGAAAGGGTATCAATTTACTGACAGTAACTATACTTACAGTGCCTGTTTTAGCATCCCACAAAAGATCTCTGAAGGCCAGCTGTGAAGGAGTGAGCTCTGGTTGGAGGAAGTACCTTGCTTGAAAATGATTCCCTGCATAGACAAAGAGATAGACAGAGAAGTAAAATGCAACTGCAATAGGGGCAGGCAGGGTTTGGGTGGTGGGGCGTGTTTGGGATATGGGTGGTGGAATTTGGCACTGGTGGAGGGATGAGTTCTGGAACACTGTATGGCAGAGACCCAATTATGTACATCCTTGTAGTGGTATATCTCACATGGTATAGTAAAAATTAAAAAAAATAAAGAAAACTTCTTGGAACAATAAAAAAAAAGAAAATGATTCCCTGAAAAAATAAATTTTCATTTGTTTTAAAAGAAGGAAATCAATTCAAAACTAAAATCTATGCTTTATGCTATAAACTGGGGAATAGACTCCTCCAAAAATGCTATGCTGCAGTCTGGGTACTTGCTTCCTGAGAGACAGATTTACACAAAAAAAATGATAGGAAACTAAAGCTAGAAGTACAGAAAGAAGCTGATCTTAAAAAAGCTTTCTGAAAGATAAGATCTTGGAGCCAGAGCAATAGTACAGCGGATTGGGAGTTTTCCTTGCATGTGGCCATAGCGGGTTCGATCCCCAGTATCCCATTTGGTTCCCTAGGCACCACTAGGAATAATTCCTGAGTAAAGAGTCAGGGAATAACCCCTAAGCATCGCTGGGTGTGACCCAAAAAGAAAAAAAAAGGATCTTAAAATCTGCTCATTTCTCTTTCCATGAACATGCCCTCCTCTCTTTCTCCCTGAAATAAATGATTTAAAAAATAAAAATTCTTAGGCGTTTAGAATAATCAAATGTACAATGATGAAGATAATTAAATTCAATATTTTTGTAAAAATAGAAAAAGTGCATACTTACTGAAGATTTATTTTACAGAGACTATAATTTTTTTTTTTTTTTTTTTTTTTTGGGTCGCCACCTGGCGATGCTCAGGGGTTACTCCTGGCTCTGCACTCAGGAATTACCCCCTGGCGGTGCTCAGGAGCCATATGGGATGCCGGGATCGAACCCTGGCAGCTTAGGCGGCGGCGTGCAAGGCAACGCCCTACCCGCTGGGCTATCGCTCCGGCCCCTACAGAGACTATAAAATCATTATTTTTACTTATTAACACAAATTATTTATACTGCTTTTACATGTTTTTATGTAGAATACACCATCATTTACTCAGAGAAATAATTTTGTGTTCCGACTCGGCTTCTACTAGGAGCTGGAAATAGAAACGTGAATGAGAGAATGAAGTCCCCTGCTCTCATCAGTCAGCAGCTGGGTGAGGGGATCTATGTAAGAAATAAACAGGGCTGCAGGGACATGGCTGAGTGGTAGAGCCCCGCCTTGCTGATATGAGGTCGAGAATTAAATCCTCAAAACATTCCCCACGCTGGGCGTGATCCCAAGCAATGCCTGTGCTTGTGCTCCCTGACGCCATGACAGCAACCCCCAGTGCACTACAACCAAGAGTGCGGGACACAGTGACAAGTGTGTGACTCCCCCTCACCTCAGATACTACCACTGCCACAAAAAGATGAGCAGAGGAAAAAAAATAAATAGACACAAGAACAAGCAAAATAAATCTATGCTCACATAGAGCAATAAAGGGCACTCTTGAGAACAGCAGCATGGGAAGCCCAGGACTCCGGAAGGAGGAACAGCCCAGAGATCCAGGGAGGAGGAGCATCTGGGAATTCAGTGAGGGCTAGTCGCTCTTCCCACCTGGGCAACCTCAAAGCAGTACAGATAACTCAACAACTTAGGGTAATGAGGGAGAGACACCCCCCACACACCATCACCACCAAATGAGCTATGGATGAAAGTAGGCCTGGAAATCTAAGAACAAGCTTTTTTAAGAAAAGAAACCAGATATGGCAGATGGAAATAATTCTTGGGAAAGTGTTGCTGTGAAGACAAGCAGATAAAGGAAGATAAGTTAGAATGAAGAGAGCTAGGAAGGGTGATCTGAGGGGGTTGGTAATCGAGATGGTCAGGTTTTGCAACAAAGGAGAGGGAGGGAAACCCAGAGCACAGGTAAACAGACTGGCTCGCCATATGCTCAAGAAGCCTTCCCTCAGTGCCACAGGAAGGACAAAGGGAAAGATGAACCCCCATTCCCCAAGAGATGTGTAATCCACCTACAGATTTTTCTGGCTCTGACAGAAAAACAGATTTAACCTGACAGATGCCCTCTTACCTTCCTCCAGAAGCTGGAAGAGTGTGGAAGGCCTGAACCCTGAAGGAACAGCTCCCATCGTGGTCGTAACGTGTCGATGGTATGTATCTGCTAAGTTAAGTGAACACAAAAATGCGCCTTTTCATTCATTTCTTCTCTTCTAAAAAATGTTCTCTTTGTTACTACAGCACTACAACCCCCAAAAGGAAAACATAAATGCATATGTTTTAGTGAAATACTGCTAGAATAGAATCCCAAATTTCTGAGAATGCCAGCACTGAGTCCTGGCGCCTTCAGAGTGCTCAGGGGGCCCACGGTGCTTACTCCAGAGCAGCTGCTTTCAACATGCCTCACCAGAGCCCAGCTCTGGTTCTACTGCCCGCAGGGCGCTTTTATGTGACTGAGGAGTTAACATCCCAATCAATGTGCACTACACACACACCACACCCTCACACACCCACACACACACACACACACACACACACACACACACACACCCACATACACACACACACACACACTATGCAGGTACACTAGCTAAAGGCAAAGAAAAGGTCTGGAATAATATCTACCAACAAAAGTGCTCATGTTTACTTATGGTGGCTAGAGCTTTAAGTCTTTTCCACAATTTTTAAATGAAAAAGACCATGGATCATTTCTTATTTCTTTTGAGCTTTTGAAAATTTTTCAAATAATAACTGAAATCAAAAATCAGTCTTTACCAAATGAGAAAAATTTCAATGAGATTCCTCAAATCTATCCCTTAAAACTAAGATTGACCCGGGGCCAGAGTGATAGCCCAGTGGGTAGGGTGCTTGCCTTGCATGTGACCGGCCTGTGCCGGCCTGAGTTTGATCCCGGCATCCCATATGGTCCCCTGAGCACCGCCAGGAGTGATTCCCTGAGTGCAGAGCCAGGAGTAAACCCCTGAGCGTCGCGGGTGTGACCCAAAAAAGCAAACAAAAAAAAAAAAACTAAGACTAACTAGACCAGAAAAATATACCTTATTTTCTATATATGCCTGCCACATGCCCTGTTTAAACCCCAGAGTTAACTTCCAGAGTTTCCATCATGGTTCCAGTCTGAATTCGATTAGAACTATTCAGAAAAAAAGTCTTCCATTAACAGGAGATACTCACCTCTGAGATAGCTTTTCGAATGGCACTCCAGTGAGAATCAGATCTGGGGGAGACAAAACAGTAAGGGGACTGCATGGACACTTAGGCCTATTCCCACAATTTGGCAACTTCATTAATAAAATAATAATGCATGCAAGTCTAAGTTCTGAACACATAACAGAGTACAGATGAAATTAACATAGAATATCATGCACTAAAAATAATCACAATCTTTAATAATGTTAAGCAAATAATAATAGAAGCACAGGTCTCAGACTGCAAGTTGTTTCTAGTTCAAGAAATCCCTGAGTTGTTCCTAATAGCACAAGTAAGTAAAAAGGTTCCTCAACCAGTTCTCCCGCGTTGTTTCCCCCACATCTCTTTACCTTAGTTTCATTTCTGTTTCCCTCTGCTGTTTCATTCCCCACCTTGGCGTCTTCTTCGCTGCCTTCTTCACTTGATTCTTGCACTTCTTCATTATAGGGCTGAAAAAAAAAATACAATAGGGAAATACTTAATCTAATACAAAGATAAGCTCATAAAGAAATTTTCCAAAAAGACTTGTTAAAGTCACTGTTTAGGGGAACTTTTGTAACTCTACTATCAGTTAATTCCAACTTCACATATAATATAATTATAGTCATTATGGTAGCTACCATAGTTATCATATTTGTCATACATAAAGTTCTTTAGGTTAAAAACTACTCAAATACCCATTCTATGGAAGACTTGAATATCATCTTCCATAGTTTTCATTGAAACCATGTTTGGACTGGGGTGGGACAGTACTAAAACCTCGCATCAAACATGTGAAATGTAATGTGTACAAACTTAGTTGTGCTTTGTAGTGTAAATACACACTAGAATTTGGAGAACTCAGTATAAGAAAAGAAAGAACTTTTAATATTCATTATATGTTCAAATGCTCCTATTTTATGTATTTGGATAATATGAAATATATCATTAAAATGTTACTGTATTCTAAGGTTTTTTAATGGGCAGGGAAGAAGGAAAAAGTATATTATCTTGCCCTTATTATAGTTCTGGACACAGTTACTAAACTGTTTAGAATTTCCTCAGAGATTGGAATGTCACTGTCACTCATAAGAGCTTATATAATGAAGTGGGGTCTTAGATAGCCTCAAGATGGGGCAGGCATCCAGAGAAACCCACCCCTGGAAGACTGGAACTTTCAGGTCAGGACCCCAACCTCACCTGGGGAAGAGCTGAATATTGAACTTAGTTGCAAATGGCCACTGATTTGATCAGTTGTGCATACATAAGGAAACAATAAATAAACAATAAAATAGATACAATAAACTATAAAATCTATACAATAAACTTCAAAGACAGGTTGAGAGGTCTTCAGGCTGGTGACCATCTTTGGAGTGCTTGGACAGTGCTGGAGAAGCCAAGAAAGGTCTGAGTTCTTTTCCCACCACATCCCATCGCTTTGCCCCCTTTGAACTTTTCCAATTTGGATGCTCTTAGTTTGCATCCTTGATAATAAGCCAATACACACAGAGTAATTCATGAATTCTATGGTGACCTCTAGAAAATTATCAAACCTAAGGAAAGCACATGAATCCTCCAACTTTACAGTCAGTCCCTCAGAAGTCCCAGGTAGCCCTGGGCCTTGTGACCAGAATCTGAACTGGGGCAGTCTCTTAGGAATGACCACTAATTTTTTGGGGTCTGGATAACTTTAGAAGTTAGTGTCATAGAGAGTCTAGACACCCAGTTGCTACTGGAGAACTGGTATGGGGAAAACAACATATATCTGGCCTATAAAAACCATACACTTACTGCCAAAAGTGATGTCAAAAAATGATTTGGCTGAGTGTAGAGGGGTATGAACATTGAGGTACTAACAATTAAGACAATGGAGGAGGAAAGAGACACTCCAATGGAGGTGGTGGTGTTGGAACTCTATGCATGAAGCCCTATCACAAACAGGATTATAAATCATGGTGTCTAAAATAAAATATTAAATCCAATTAAAAGATCTCAGTGTGGCTACTATAAATTCCTAAAATTTCTAAAATACTGTGGTTTGTTTCATATTTCTTCTACTGGACAACACTGATATAAGCGGTTGAGTCTAATGACCTTGCTATATTCTGAAATAAGAATAACTGGCTACAAACAAGTGTGAATAGTACATTCACATATTTGTGGAAATGAACAGTTACTGTGGCTGTGTTTTACAACCAACAAAAACCAAACGTCTTTGAACTTTTATGATCTGCATTAATCCACAAAGCATCTTCACTGTGAAAAACTTGGTGCGGGAAGTGCTTCACAGACTGTGACTCTTTCTCCAGGCCAGCTTCCTCTAAAATTAAACTCTAGTCAATAGAACAAAGAGCATAAATAAACATTATTGTGAGAAAGAAAAAATAGTTATTAAGGAGAAAAAAGGAAATAGAAACTAACCTCCAAGTAGGTTCTGGGAACAAGACCTACACTTCCTTTGGCATTCTTGGCTATCCACCAACCATCAGGGTTTTTTTCAGTTATATGGAGAATTTCCCCTTTCTAAATTAAAATCAAGTAAAAAAAAAAATAAAGTAAATAAAACTCAACAGTCATGCCCGTTATTTCATTACTTAATGCTTTAAAATAGATTCTGGGAAAATGGTTAAATCTTTTTCTGAACCTATAAGGAAGCATTTATTTGAATATTTAACACTCATCCAAATGATATGTTCAAAAAGGTTACCTTTCAGCCATCATTTTCTAATCTAAAATGTCATTATTGTATTGGAAATGATTACTCTGAACAAGAACTGAGTGCTACAAATAGGTAAGGGACAAGTATGATAATCTCTCAGCATATTATAAACCATAATACCCAAAGAAAAGAAAGGGATAGCGGGGCGGAGGCGATAGCCCAGCGGGTAGGGTGTTTGCCTTGCATGCGGCCGGCCTGTGCCAGCCCAGGTTTGATCCCGGCATCCCATATGGTCCCCGAGCACTGCCAGGAGTAATTCCTGAGCATCACCGGGTGTGACCCAAAAAGCAAAAAAAAAAAAAAAAAAGTAAAGAAAGAGATAGCAAAGAGGGGAAAGTGCCTGCCATAGAGGCAGGCTGCAGCAGGGATTGGGGGTTGGGGGGGGATGGCCAGAGGGAAACTGGGCATTAATGGTAGAAAATGTACATTGGTGAAGGGACGGGTGTTGGAACAATTATGACTAAAACCCAATCACGAACAGTTTTATAACTGTTTATCTCATGGTAATTCAACAATAAATAAAATGTCATCAGATGTAAACTATTTTTTTTGAATTTTCAATCTTTCTTTGGGCCACACCACGCAGCTGGGGTATGTCCTGAACAAACAAGGATTGGGTTTCCTTCTCAGGGCTTACTCCTGGCTCTGTGTTCAGGGATCACTTCTGGGGGCCTGGGGAATTATATTGGGTGCCAAGGATCAAACCTAGGCCACTTGCAAGGCAAGGACCACTGTGCTATCTTTCTAGCTCAAATTTTTCTTTTTTTTGGAAAAATATCTTTCAGGCAGAGCATATAAATCTCCAAAGAAAATAAATTAAACTAAAATTAAACACCATTTTGAAGAAAAATACTAACTCATATAATTACCAACCTAATTAACCATGTTTTGAGTAATACCCATCATTTATAAAAGCGTAATTCATGGTCAGGGAGATAGCTCAAAAGTCTTAGGTGCATGCTTGACGTGTGAAGTTCCTGACACTACAAAGTCCTAGGAATGGGCCAAGTATTGCTGGAACTGGTATGATCCCTGAGGGGAGAACTGCGTATACTAGTGATGGGTGTGGTGTTGGAATTATGTGCATGCAAAAACACCAATAACAATATTGTAAAGCAGAGAACCTCCTTCACGAAAATAAATAAAGAATTAAAAACAAAAAGCAAAAACACTAACTTGGTCAAGAACTTACTCAATGGGTTTACTGCTTGCTTTACATGAGGGAGGCCCTAAGTTCACTCCCTGGCACTGCATGATCCCTGACCACCACTGTTTCAAAAGCAAAACCGAAAAATAAATCCCCAAATTTTATACTGCCACCCCACATGCCACCTGTGCACAGGCCTAGCAAGCATGAATACTAGTCATTTTCATTTGCCAACTGCAGGACAGCTACATAATAGTCTTAAGTGCTCCCTTCCATCCTGAACTAGATATGTATACAGAAGATATAGCTCAGAACATAATGCCCTAACTTAACCACAAATTAGAACTTATCCACATGAAAGTTATTTCAAAAACAGAAAAATAGACCCACAGCCACTGCCACTGCCATATAAGCAACAGTTCAGCCTTACAGATTCACCAATAATTTTTTTTTTCTTTTTGGGTCCACCCAGGGAAGCACATAAGTTACTCCTTGTTCTTCACTCAGGGAATTAATCCTGGCGGTGCTCAGGGACCATATGGGATGCCAGGGATCAAACCCAGGTCGGCTGCGTGCAAGGCAAATGCCTACCGCTGTGCTAACACTCTGGCCCCTTAACCACGAATCTTGGGAAAAATGCAAGCTAATGGGGCTGGAGCAATAGGACAGTGGGGAGTGGTATGCTTGCGGCTGACCTGGGCTCAATCTCCAGCATTACATAGGGTCCCCCAAGCACCATCAGGAGTAAATCTATGTGTAGCATCAAGAGTGATCCCTGAGAATTGCTGGGTGTGACACACACACACACACACACACACACACCACAAAAAAGCAAGTCAAGTCACTGAAACTCATCAGACCAGTGCTACAGATCCTGGAGTTCCTGGAGCATGCGACCACATAGGTGGCCACAGGACACATCCAAATTCTACAATACCAAAAGCCCAGTAGTGGCATACCAAATCTTATGGGAATATAGCACAGAAGTCAATTAAGTTCAGTAAGCAAAAATAACACAGAAGGCTCAACTAGCAAGAAACATCTTAGTAGGCCCTCCAACAATGACTTTATTGATACCATTGTGACACATGATTACCTCTAAATGTATGTATTGTGATCCATAATGTGTAAGAAAAGAAGAGAGAGAGAGAGAGAGAGAGAGAGAGAGAGAAAGAGAAAAAAAACTGCCATAGAGGCAGGCTAGGGGAAAAGGGGGAGGCAAGAGGGGACATTGGTGGTGGAAAATGGGCACTGGTGGAGGGATGGGTGGTGGAACACTGTAAGACCGAAACTCAAACATGAATATGTTGTAATTCTCACGGTGGTATAATAAAATATTAATAAAAAGGATAACATTGTGAGATTTAATAATGTTAACAAATTTTCTTTCACTTAAGTATTTTTCAATAGTTCTGATAGCTATTTTGTTATAACCAGCAAAATAAATTATTAAATAAAGCATTTACTATATTAAATATTTTTTAAAAATTAAGTGATTTTTTTTTAATTAAGTAAATATTTTTTTAAAAATTAAGTGGAAGCAACCCATGGAGCTGACCACTGGCAGGCAGTAAGGGGCTTGGTCAGCTCCTGGCGAGTCCAACATTGCTTCAAAGGTTTGCTCACACATGCAGGGGAGGGGCCACACTGGCCGGACTTGGAGCAGAGATTTGGGCTCCCTCCGCTCATTCCTCCACCTCCATGCCAGCTACCCGGAAGAGAGAGACATGCCATACCCACAGCTCTGCCGGCAACCCCAAAAGAGATCCAGACCCAACCACTCCAGACTGACAGCTACACCACTCCAGCCCCACATGGAAGCAACCCATGGAGCTAACCTCTGGGGGCGGTAAGGAGCTTAGCCAGCCCCTGGCTGAGTCCAACATTGCTCCAAGGGTTCGCTCACACGTGCAGGGGAGGGGCCATGCTGGCGGACTTGGAGCAGAGATTTGGGCTCCTCCGCTCATTCCTCCACCTCCATGCCAACTAACGTGGAAGACAGACATGCCAGACCCACAGCTCTGTCAGTGCACGGCCGCAGAGCAGCAGCGCAAGAGTCTTACATAATACTTTATGTTAGGATCAGGTTCTTCCCAGGATCTTTCACATTTATACACTATATACAGTTTTAGGCAGGTTCTAGCCATGACCCATCATTCCAGTGATTCTAGCAAGAAGCCAGAGGAACCCCCCACACCATGAGGTCAGTCATTCTCAACATCCAGACTCCACAGCTCCTCAGAGCTCCACCCAAAACAAAACCTGATCTTTCCCCTTTGAGTTTCATCAGTAAATGCTCAAGATGAGAGCCTTCTACTGATAGTATACCACCTACACGGCAGAGCCTGGCAAGCTACTCATGTTTTATTTGATATGCCAAGAACCAGTAACAATTATGGTCCTCAATCCCATGACCTGAAGGAATGGTTTGAGGCTCTTCCTGTTCATGGAGCAAGAAGATGCCCCTGGGGTACACTTGCTTGCAACAGGACCTGTGGAGATGTTACTGGTGCCCGCTCGAGCAAATCAATGACCAACGGGAAGACAAGTGATACAAGAGAAGTTAAGTAAATTAGTTTTTGCCTTCTAAGGGGAATGCTTGGGGACAATGGTGGAAGGAATGTGACAATGGTGGTGGAATTGGTGTTGAACACTGAAGTCCCAAAACAACTGCAAAATGAACAATTTTGTAAAACACAGTGTTTAAAGTTTTAAAACTGACAAAATCACAAAAAATATTTGCTTTTACTATTTAACTATAGATGAACTTGAATAGCAGAATTTCATGTAATCTCTGCCTATAAATCACTACTTACAACAGATTGAGTCTTTCAACCTTACTACCAGGAACTTAAAATACAGGCAGTTTTATTACTCTATTAGTATGCAAATTTATACCTAGATCTTTGTTCCACCTACCTTAAATGTAAGATCCTCAGCTTGTTGAGCAGTAAAATCTCCTACAGCAATGTATTCTTTTTTTGTTGACTGCTGGTGAGATTCACTTTCTTCTTCCTCTTCTTCTATTTTTTCTTCATCCCCACTTTCTTCACTTTCTTCTTCTTCTTCTTCTTCTTCTTCTTCTTCTTCTTCTTCTTCTTCTTCTTCTTCTTCTTCTTCTTCATCATCATCATCACCATCTTCTTCTCCTTCTTCTTCTTCACCATCTTCAGAAGAATCATCATCTTCCTTTCTTTCGGTAAGTCCAACTCTAAAAACAATTATATGATAAAGATTGCTTGAAATATATAACAAGTATGAGTACAGTCTACATATATAGAAATCATATTTGAAGCTGATCTTTCCATGTAGCAGTCCAAATATCATGATAGCCCTATAATTTTTCATATTATTTCATGGACTATTTCACGTAATAGTAAAAATAATCTGTTCCTATCATTAAAATTGATGTTATAGTCATAGTTCCTATTTTCTTTTTTCTTTTCTTCTTTTTGGGTTACACCTGGCGACACTCAGGGGGCTACTCCTGGCTCTTCACTCAGGATATTTTCTAACATTTGTTTATCTGGCTTTTAGATCTGTTTTGCTTCTCCAGCTGCATTATATATGTCAAGGGCAGGGTAAAACTTCTGCTGATTTACATCTCTCCTGGTGTTGATACTTGCAGCTATTCACAATAAGCAAATATGGAATGATTATATTGCTACTGCCAATTGTTTATATGTTTACTGGTACATGTCTATATTGAGTCAAACATCAATCTTGGGGTAATGCAATACTGGAATACAAGAAGGAGAGGCATATACTCAGTTCTGTTTTCTGTGCTTAGGGACACTGCAAGTTCCTGCAGCTGGCGGGTGAGATTATCCAAAAGACTGTGCTCCTCCTCTTTTTTCTGATTATAGTTTCCAACAGGTGCAGGTTCATCAGCCTAAGAGAGAAGAGAAAGCTGTATTACTGAGAGATTTATTTCAATGTCCTATTTATTAAAAAGTAAGCTTCCAAAAGTACTAGAAGATAAAGCAAATATCAATATTAGACAATATGTATGTTACAGAATAATTCAGAGAAAGAAATATTATGCTCCAGTGCAAGCCCAATGAAAAGTTACATTGTAGGGGCCGGAGCTATAGCCCAGTGGGTAGGGTGTTTGCCTTGCGGGGTTGGCCTGTGCCGGCCTGGGTTTGATACCCGGCATCCCATATGGTCCCCGAGCACCGCCAGGAGTAACTCCTGAGTGCAGAGCCAGAAGAAACCCCTGAGCATTGCCAGGTGTGACCCAAAAAATCAAAAAAAAAAGAAAAGAAAAGAAAAAGAAAGAAAAGTTACATAGTATTATTGCTTTTGCTAGTTTCCTTGCTGTTACAGACCATCTCTAGTCAGTAAGGGAGAAGGCTGGCCTTGGTGTTGAAGACCAGCAATGCACCAAGCTGCGTCATTTATTAGTCATAAGAAGGTTGCTGAGGACCTTGATTTCCCATCTGTGGAACAATAACGTTATGTTTTCGAATTTAGGGTCAGTCTGCTTCCAATTTTCAAGAGTTTTGTGTCCTCACTTCTTAAACTGTGGGCTGCAACATCACATGGGGTTGTGTAACTTTTTTAAATTGATTTTAAGATAATTTTTTATTTATTATCAGTTAATGTTTTCTTTGTACATTTATTTTACATATATTTACATAATATATACATACCTATATACTTAATATCACATAAAAATTATTAGCGAAAAGGTGTCATGAGTAGAAGATAATAAAATTATCTTTAACGAAAAGTGTCATGAGTAGAAGAAGTTAAAGTAGCCCTTCTTTGTATCACTAGAGACAATGGGGAAATTCAGAAAAGATAAAGCCAAAAACATAGTACAGGGGTAAGGCATTTGCCTCACATGTGGCTAACCCCAGTTTCAACCCTGGAACCATAGATGACCCCTGAGTACCATCAGAAGTGATCTCTGAGCACACAGCCAGGAATAAGGCTGGCTGTGGTCCCAAATCCCATGATCTCTTCCCCAAGACACTCAGAAGAGAACCTCAGAGGCCACAACCTTCAGGTGTGGTCAGGAAGTCTTACAGGCTGTCACAGACACATCAAAGACAATATCTAAGTCTCTGGACATCTAACTCAAGTTCGACTCAAAAGGAGAGGCTGGAGTGACAAAGTAGGTAGGGCACATGCAAGGCATGTGGCTGACCCAGGTTCAATCCTCAGCATCACTTATGGTCCCGAGAAGCACCAGGAACAATTCCTGAGTGCAGAGCCAGGAGTAACCCCTGAACATCACTGGGTATGACCCAAAAAAGCAAAATAAATAAAGTGTGAAACATCTGGCGCTCAATGTTTAAACATTTTTTTAACCTTTAAAATTAAAAAGATGAGGGGCCAGAGTGATAGCCCAGCAGGGAGGGCATTTGCCTTATATGTGGCTGACCCAGGTTCAATCCCGGCATCCCATATGGTCCCCCAAGCACTGCCAGGAGTAATTCCTGAGTGAAGAGCCAGGAGTAACCCCTGAGCATCGCCGGATGTGACCCTAAAAAAAAATATTAAAAGAAAAAAAATCCTGAAGAGAATGCCAAAAAATAAATAGATAGACAAATAATGAAATGAAGTATGAAACATCTGGTGTTCAACGTTTGATCATTTGATCACTTGAATCCCATTATTCATCAATTTACTTGAGCAGGTGCCAGTAACATTTCCATTGGACCCTATCACGTGCCAATGTAGCCCAATGGCATCTGGTTGATTCAGGAATATGGAGAGCCTCAAACTGTTCCTTCAGGGTCTTGACAAGGAAGTCTGACCATCTTGTAGGTGGGCGGCCACGTGATCTTTTGACATCCCGTGGGATCCAGTCAGTAACAGCTCTAGTCCAGCGGTCATCTCCAAATCGCATTACATGTCCAGCTCCATCTGATTTTCGATGCCTTGGCAAGTGAGACAGCGTCCCTGATTCTGGAATAGCGATGGAGGTCGGAACTCCGGATTCCAAGCATTTGACTGTTCAACGCTTACAATTTAAAAAAAAATTTTTTAATTATACCACTGTGAGATATACAATTACAAAGATGTTCATAATAGGGTCTCAGCCATACATTGTTCCAGCACCCATCCCTCCACCAGTGCCCTATTCCCACCACCAATGTCCCCACATTTTCTCCCACCCATCCCCAGCCTGCCTCTGTAGCAGGCACTTTTATTTTCCCCTCTTTCTCCCTCTCTGTCTCTATGTCTCTCTCTCTTATTTTACATATTGTGACTTGCCCTACAGACATTTCAGGTTTATCATGTAAGTCTCCTTGTGTATATTCAATGGTGAGTTCTAGTCTGACATTAGCACTTCCCACAATTAATAGAATACTGGTATATATTTATATTCCAATAATGAATGCAGTCATTCTATATCTGTCCTTTTCCTTCTGACTAATTTCACTCAGCATGATAGTCTCCATATCCATCCATTTGCAGGTGAATTTCATGACTTTGTCTTTTCTGACAGCTGCATAGTATTCCATTGTGTAGATGTGCCACAGTTTCTCTAGTCAATCCTCTGGTCTTGGGCACTTAGGTTTTTTCCAGATTCTGGCTATCGTGAATGGAGCTGCGATGAATAAAGAACTACAATTAGTGTTTCTGCTATGTGTTTTGGGGAGTCCAGGGTATATTCCCAGGAGTGGTATTGCTGGGTCAAATGGGAGCTCAATATCTAGTTTTCAGAGGAATGTCCATATTGTTTTCCCAAAGGGCTGGTCCAGTCAGCACTCCCATCAACAGTGGATGAGAGTCCCTTTTCCCCCACATCCCCGCCAGCACCAGTTGTTCTTGCTGTTTTGGATATGTGTCAGTCTCTGTGGTTTGAGATGATACCCCATTATTGTTATGATTTGCATTCACTGATGGTTAATGATGAAGAACACTTTTTCACATGCCTTTTGGCCATTCGAATTTATTTTTTTTGGTAAGTTTTTGTTCATTTCTTTTCCCCATTTTCTGATGAGGTTGACTATTTTCTTCTTGTAAAGTTCTATCAGTGCCTGATATATCCTGGATATTATTCTGGATATTAACCCCTTATCAGATGGCCTTTGGGTGAATATTCTTTCCCAGTTCGTGGGCTGTCTCTGTATCTTGGTTACCGTGTCTTTTGAGGTACAGAAGCTTTTCAGTTTTATATAATCCCATTTGTTTATCTTAGCTTCCATTTGCTTTGTCAGTGGTGTTTCGTCTTTGAAGATGCCTTTAGTTTCGTGTCATAGTGTTTTTCCTGTTTTCTTCGATGTATCTTATAGAGTCATGTCTGACACTGAAATCTATAATCCATTTTTTTTTTTTGCTTTTTGGGTCACACCCAGCGATGCTCAGGGGGTTACTCCTGGCTCTTTGCTGAGGAATTACTCCTGACAGTACTCAGGGGACCATATGGGATACCAGTGATCAAACCCAGGTTGGCCGTATACAAGGCAAATGCCCTACCGCTGTACTATCGCTCCAGCCCCCTGAAATCTATAATACATTTTGATCTGACCTTTGTGCATGGTGTTAGAAGGAGGTCTAAGTTCATTTTTTTATACATAGCTGCCCAGTTTTCCCAGCACCATTTGTTGAAGAGGCTTTCTTTGCTCCACATAATACTAATACTTTTTGCTTTTTTTTTTTTTTTTTTTGGGTCACACCCGGCAATGCCCAGAGGTTACTCCTGGCTCTGCACTCAGGAATTACTCCTGGCGGTGCTCGGGGACCATGTGGGATGCCGGGATCGAACCGGGCCAGCATGGGCTGGTCGCATGCAAGGCAAATGCCCTACCCACTGGGCTATTGCTCCGCCCCACTTTTTGCTCTTTTATCAAAGATTAAGTCATTGCATATTTGAGAGTGTGTTTCAGGATATTCAGTTCTACTCCATGATCTATGGGTCTGTTTCTATACCAATACTTTGGATTTTATTTACTAGTATTTTATTGACGATCTTAGCATGTGTGTTCATCAAGGAGACTGGTCTGTAGTTTTCCTTTTTCATGACATCTCTGTCTGCTTTGGGTATCAGGGAGATATGTGCCTCGTAGAAGCTATTTGGAAGTGTTTCTGTATCTAGTTTCTGTATCTAATTTCCCTGAAGAGCTTGAAAAGAACTGGGAGTAGGTCCTCTTTAAAGGTTTGGTAGAATTCACTGGTGAATCGTCTGGACCTGGGCTTTTGTGTTTTTATTGAGGTATTTCAAATCTTCTTGTTGCAGCCTTGGGAGACTAGGAATTCAGGAATTTGTCGATTTCTTCTAGGTTCTCTTGTTTTGTGGCATACAAACTCTCATAGTAATCTCTGATGATCTTTTGAATTTCTGTGATTTCTATTGTGATTCCCCTTTTTCATTTCTGTTTCTATTTATTTGGGTTTTCTCTTTCCCTTTTTTCTTGGCTTCATTGATCTTCTGGAAAGTTTTATGGGATTCTATCTCACTGATTTCCGCTCTAAGTTTTATTATTTCTTTCTTTCTGCCTGGGTTGGGCTCCTTTTTGCTGATCACAAAAGGAAAAAATCCTCAAGAGATTATTAGGTGACACACCCTACTGAGCCTTAAGCTCCAGCTACACTTAGCTTGCAGCCCCTCCCAACTCTGCTAGGGAGATTTTGAATCAGCTCTGGCATTTATGAAGCCAAAAGGCCCACCTGAGGAGCTGCATTTTAAAAGGATCATTTACCTGACTTTATATCTAGATAGCCCAGCCCACGGTGGGCTGGGCTAGATGATTTTGACAGGCTTCTATCTATAAAATAAACTAGGAGAAAGGAGAAAGCCCTCTTTTGCCATTTTGGCTTCTCTTCTCTGCCTCTCCTCTCCGCCTCTACCCTGTTAGGCCTTAAATATGGTAGTGGCCATCTTGGCCGAGGATTCTAAACCAACATGTGGCGGGGCCAGCTAGGAACTTAAATCCGGGTTTTTCGGTTGTTGGATTGTATACCAGAATCTGTGAAAGTAAAGCCTTTTAAAACGGTGCTGGATTCATGAGTTTTCATCCATTCCCCGCTGGCTTCGGAGGTAGAAGGGAACTTGGTACCCTGGTATTGTTGGGGACCCCAGCGGCTTCCCAACAAGAGACTGCCAGGGGAAACCCAGTCACTGATACTCTGCCAGGTCACTGGTATTCGAGCTGCCAGAGGGACATGAGAAGCTCCCTCCTGGCCATTTACACTCAAGATTGAATTCTGTAACTTCTTACAACACAGGAAATAATTCTAAACTATAAAGCATATAAGTGCACGATGCAAAAATGAAAACAACTGCTTCTTAGAGTTTCTAAGTTCCCAGTTCTGTGTCTTTCCATCCCAGCTGAACCTGGACTTGAGGCTTCTTTGCACCAAAGCACATGCCTAGCCATGAAGCATGCTGGCCAGATCAGCTGACACAGGGAGCACTCATGGCAGAAGCGCAGCCCAGAACATACCCACGCCCGCCAATTCCCACTTAATGAAAACATTCATCTAAAGACAGGTCTTCTGTCATGTGATTAACTGTGGCACTTACTTTGCTTAATTTTTTGGAGAGTATTTTTATTTTCATCTATTGCTTGCTTTAACTGGATACATCTAAATTTTAAAAGAAAAAGAAAAATGCTTATTATTTTTCCTATGGTCAGAACAGGAATGTTACTTTATAAGATTATACCTCACTCTGTAAGTAGGCAAGGGGATTAGTGAGTACATGGATGATACTGAATATTCACATGCAAACTTTCCACACAAGCTCAGGTGTGATCCTCACAACCAAGCCTAAGGTACCCAGACAGAATAATCAAAACTCAAAAGGATCAGATGACTTGGGGCTTCAGTTTCAACTTACAAATGCTTGTCCTGCTCTAAAATCCCAGGAAATTGGAATTTAGTCACAATACAATCAATAGTGGTAGCAACAGCTAAGTCATCACACCTCACACCCATGCTCAGGCATTTATAAGCATGCCTTCTTTGGAGCTACCTAACAATCCCCAGTCCTGCTGAAGGGAGTGAGATTCTACAAGGTGCAGGTTTCACAGCAGTGACAGAGGTAGGGTTCCAGAGCCCCCTTTTCAACACAGCACAGTTCCCATGTGAACTCATCCTTCCCAAATGGGCACAGTGTTCATCATTCCATGCATGGCTCGTATGATTTAGCTTAAGTCTTAGACATGCAAATGAAAAGTAAAAAAAATAAGGGACCAGAGAGATAGGACAGCAGGGAAGGCACTTGTCTAGTATGTGGCCACCGGGCACTTAGCCCCACCAGAAGTGATTCCTGAGAGCAGAGGCAGGAACAAGCCCTAAGCAATGCTGGGTGTGGCTCACTAAGTCAAAAAAATAAAATACAAAATGAGGATGAGGGGATGGATGATCTTTCATCTTTTTTTTTTAATTTTGCTTTTTGGGTCTCACCCAGCAATGCTCAGGGGTTACTCCTGGCTCTGCACTCAGGAATTACTCTTGGCGGTGCTTGGGAGGCCATATGGGATGCCGGGGATCGAACCGGGCTTGGCCATGTACAAGGCAAACACCTCCCCGCTGTGCTATCACTCTGGCCCCAATCTTTTATCTTTTAACTTAGAGAACATTATTTATAGTTACTTGAGCTTTTAAATGAATAATTTACTAAAATAAAATTTTACAATGTAGCCTTTTTTGGAACTTCATATTCAATCTATAAATGTTAACTATTATATATAACTATTCTATATAATATAATTAAGCAAGCATTCACACTATTATTAGTCAGTTAATCTACTTTGAACAAAACCCCTTAACCAATTAATTCTACCAACAAATGCAGTTAATAACACCCTTTTTTGACATTTCATTACAACTGATGGTGCTTAGGACTTAATACTGGCTCTGTGCTCAGGGATCACTGCTGATGGTCCTCAGAGAGACACATGTGGTGTTGCAGACCAAACCAAAGTTAGGATACAAGGAAAGCACCCTACCCATGTATCTCTTTGGCCCTACATTTTTGAATTAATTTATTTTCTGTTATCTCAATATTGTCTATCATTATCCTTGTTTGTTTGTTTGGGGGCCGTACTCAACAGTGCTTAGAGCTTTCCCCTGGCTCTGAGCTCAGGAATCACTCCTAGGGGGACTCAGGGGACCGTAAGTCATGCTGGAAATCAAACTGGGCTCAGCCATGTGCCAGGCACATACAAACCTTACCCAGGGGCCAGAGCAATAATATAGCTGGTAGGGTGTTTGCCTTGCACACGGCTGACCCAGGTTCAATTCCCAGCATCCCATATGGTCCCACAAGCACCGTCAGGAGCAATTTCTGAGTGCAGAGCCAGGAGTAACCCTGAGCATTGCTGGGTGTGACCCAAAGACTAAAACAACAAAAAGCCTTACCCACTGTACTGTTTCTCCAGTCCCTACCATTATTTTATCTTTTTGGAAATTTTACTAATTTCATTTATTTTTTGTGTTTTTGGGGGTTACACCCAGTGCTGCTCAGGGATTACTCCTGGCTCTGCACTAGGAGTACAGGCGTTGCTCAGGGGATCAAATGGGATGCTGGGGATTGAACTTGGTCGGCAGCATGCAAGGCCACTGTGCTATTGCTCAAGCCCCAATTTTACTAATTAAAATATTCCTGAAATAATTTCTATGCTGTAAATAATACTCATTATAGCTGTCACAATTCCTAAAAAAGTTCAAATAAGTTAATATGCTTTACCTCTGGTAAACATCTCGCTTTTACTGGTTTCTAGAACTTCTTTCAACTGGCTCTCAGAAAGCAAACTCTCCACCTACAACAAATGGAGACAACTGAAATGACCTTATTGCAAAATATCATATAACTTCAGGAAATAAAGTTTTTAGTTATTTTTACAGTATTTTATAATAAGCTTTCCAGGGTAGAATAAAGTTGAATTGTACATACATCTACCATCACGATTCCACATTTTACCACCCTTAGTCTATCCGCCCCTCCATCTTTTTTATGTATTTCAAAGTAAGTAACTTTTTCGTTTAAATAAAACATCCTACAGCTTAATATTTCTCACTTAATATGCATATGTGTGTATGTATTTTGCACATTTTAAATGAGTCTCAAACTGATAATAATGTGAGCATTCAGAAACTATCTGACCGTCCCAAGTTTTATATCTTTAATATGATTTGGGGGCCCAGAGTGATAGTACAGTGGCTGAGCACATGCTATGCAGATGGTTGACCTGGGTTTGATCCCAGGCCTCCCATAATGGTCTTCCGAGTGTGCCAGGAGTGATTCCTTCCTGAGTGCAGAGTTAGGATGCAAGTGAGTACTGCTGGGTGTGGTCCAAAAAAAAAATTTTTAGTGATTTTAAAGATTTGCTGGAAACAATACTTGGTCATAAAGTAAATGAAAACTTAAAAACTGCAAGAAAAGTCAGAGAGATGATACAGCAGGTAAGGGGGTTGCCTTGTGTGCAGCTCCATCCAGGTTCCCCGGCTCCCCCACAATCCCCAGCACCCAGGGTGATCCCTGAGCCCACGGCCAGCAGTGAGCCCGGAGCACTGCCAGGTGTGATGAAAGACAAAAAACAAAACAAAACAAAAAAGCAGAAAAATTACAAGAAAATAACAATGTGAATTATAAATTTCAGAAAACAGAAAACTCATACTTTTCCTTGTTTCTTATTTTAAGGTCATATACATTTGATGCTCACAATGATACAAACACAACATATGAAGATAAATAATCATCTCAGTATTTCCTTCTATGTTTTCTATGTACATTATAGATTAAAATGTTTTATCGAAATACTACGTATTCAATGTTGTATTATTTTCATAACTTGACGTCTTATCACAAATGTAGTTCTTAATACTAAAATCTCTTTAACCGGAGCTGAAGTGATCATAAAGCGAGTAGGGCACTAGCCTTGCTTGGGGTTAGGGGATAGAGTAGGAGTTTGAGGATTTCGAATCCTATTTGGGTGCTGGATTACCAGGGCTGGAATAAGAGTTCAGGGACTCACACCCTGTTTGGATGCTAGATTACCCGGGCTGGAATAAGAGTTTGGGGGACTCGAACCCTGTTTGGATGCTAGATTACCCGGGCTGGAATAAGAGTTTGGGAGACTTCGAACCCTGTTTGGGTGCTAGATTACCCGGGCTGGAATAAGAGTTTGGGGGACTCGCACCCTGTTTGGGTGCTGGATTACTGAGGCTGGGGGTGCACTAAAACTCGAGAAAGTGGGTTAGGCGTAGAACCCCCGTGATTAAGATGCGCCCCAGATTCTGCCCGCCGCCAGGACCCTCGACATCTCAAGCAGCTCAGACACTGAACAGCGAGACCATACCTGTTGCTTCAGTTCCTGAGTGCGGCGCTGCACCGCTCGGAGGGGATCTCGGGGCCGCCTCGCCAGCATCTCCCTCTTCTCTGCGCAGAGTGGCAGCCGGTTGCCAGGGAAACCAAGGTCGCGGCTCCGGGAAAAGACGTCATCACCGCGCGCCGCCGCCCAGCCTGGCGCTGGCGGGCTAGTGCGGGCGGGTTTGTGGATGACTCTGGCGGGCTCTCCTCACGCTGCACGCAGCTCCCGGACTCTCCGCCCCGCCTCCCTGAGCCCACCGAGGTGTCATTACCCCGCCAATCCCAAAGGAGTGGTGGGACCCGGGCAATGGCCCATGGTGCCCGGAAACTACAAGTCCCACAATTCTTCATTATTGAGACTTGCTGGTTTCTGGGCATTAAACTGTGTTTTCTCCCAACCCAAGAATGGATTAGGCAATGAATTTGTATTACAGAGACAATGGCTTAAATCTTGAATGAACTTCTAGATAAAGTTCGCCGGGGGTGGGGCGGGGGGGGGTGGGGGGTATGTTTCTGTTACTGAACTCGTTTTAAAAGTTTTGCCAACGTGAGTTCGGCCGATTGCATTTCCCTCTGGTTTTGCACGTTGCCTGTCCTAAATTCTATGAGGACGGCAATTCTCTCTGTTCTACAGCTAGACAGGACAGATGGATATTTGACATCCAGGGATGTTGGGTAGGTCTTCCCTAAGCAGGACTGAATCCTATAAATCCAACGTCCCAAATCTCCTTCCACCAAGTATGAATGAACACCTGAGCTCACTTTTCGAATGATGAACCACGCTAAAGTCCAACACTTCATTCTGATGGCATGGTTGCAAAAGTCATGGTATTTTCCTCAAGTAAAAACAACATAGAGTCCCGACTTTTTACTAAAAACACCATGTCACCTCACCCTTTTCAGGATATGGAAGGTGATCAGTGACGGAGGTGAGCTTGCCTTGCATGAAGCCCACAAGGTTCTATTCCAGCAGCCTATATGGTCCCTTGAACCCACCTGAAGTGATCCCTGAGAACAGACCCAGGAGTAAGACCTGAGCACAGCTGGGCATGTCCCCCACCCCAAAAAGTAACAAGATGCTATGAAAATATATTAGACAGTCAATCTACTTCAAAATGGTCTTGAAGAGGTAAACAAGAAGGAAAAGTGCATTGATCAAGATGTTGCCATTTTTGTGGAGGTGCTGGAACTTACAATACTGTTTATTATGCTTTTCATGCATACATCATTTCAACATCACACCCATCACTAGATCCCGCTTCACCCGTCTCCCCAGGGCCCCTGCCAGTAACACCAACACCCCACCACCACCACATCTGCTCAGTTCTATAGATTAATCTTCAATGCCAATGACTCGGGCCATCTGTTATTCTGTTTCTTTACATCCCATATATGAGAACAACATGACCACTGCCCATATCCCAATCTTCAAAACTCAGAATTTCTGGTCAGGTGCAGGGATTGGCATTTCGAAGCCCTCCCTCCAGCCTCCAGAAAATCCTCTCTCTCCAGGGCCAGGAAAAGCAGAGGTGAGAATTTCCATCAGGAAGTCTTTATGGTTGAGAAAGCTACAGACCAGGGACAGGAGATGTACTGGGAGTTGAAGGAGTGTGCAGGAACACTACATATCTCAAGGGGTACGGCTGCCATTAGAACTATCTGTTTTAGCCAAGTGAAGGTGAAGGGTCCTTGTTCTCATCAATTTGGACACTCAAAGAGAAGGCAGAAGTGGGCATGGAAACCAAGCCAACCTGGAAAGTCTGGGAAAACCGGTGTTCTGGAGTGGACAATGTGCAGAGATGAGGTGTGGAGGATGTGGCCTCCTCACAGGGAGGCTTACCAGTTGAAATTAAAGAAGAGAAGCCTAGCACAATGTAACAAGGTCCAAGCCTGTGACAAGATCCAAGGATGGTTGGAACAATATGGAATGGGGCAGGCATCTGAGGGATGGAACCTAGGTAGAGAAAGGCATGAAGGGGAAGTGAAAGTGTGCCTACACAGGTAACTGCTGTGGTGACAGAGAGACAATGGGGGGGAGGAGGCATTTCAACCCCTGCTGTCATTTCCAGGTTCACCATGCAACCAGGACCAATTTTTTTTTTTTTTCCTGAAGAATGAGAGGCAATGTTCAGCAGAATTGCCCACGACAGAGCTAAGATCACATGGGCAGAGTGGGAAGAGGCAGCATGTCAAAAGATAGGGGAAGATCAGGAGTGCTGTGTACTGGCTAAAACCTACCTAAGATGGCACTCAGAAGTCGCAAATGCCCAGAGGGACAGGGATGACAGGCAGGGGAAGGACATGAGTATGTCAGGTGCTACAAATAAGCAACTGGGTGTCTAGCACAGAGACAGCTCACATGCTTACAGGAGCAGATGGCAGACACTGGGGGAGAGGGCTTAGGAAACCTCCCTTCTCGCACAGAGCCTCAAGTCTAAGCCTCATAAAGAAGAGTGGCTAGAATACCTGAGCAGACTGCAGTCCAGCTGGAAAAGAGCTCAAAGAACTAGTGTTGTCCCGAGTAATATCATCTTAGAATGAAAATTAAGAAGAAAACACAGAAGCCCCAGTAAAGATGAGTGAAATGAGGCCTTCTATGGAAATATCTCTGAATTTTCTTGTTTCTATTAAGCTATTAAATTTGATGAGCCAAAAAATGAGATCTTTAGATGAATTGGCAGAGGTCATGTTCTCTAACACAATCTTGCAAAAGCACACCAACAGGGGACTTGGTTATTTACTGACTTACAGTTGGAAATTATCTAAGAGCGATTCAGGGCGGTTTCTCTCGACCTGTGTCTCCCCAAGACACATAAATGAAGTCTATGCCAAAAAACAAACAGAAAAAAACACTCATACTCTACACTTGAAAGGAAATAGTCACTCTCAGAAGGCAAAGATCTTCTATCTTTTATATCATTCTTACTGGCTAATTTCAGTCTTTTGCTTCCCTAAACAGCTTCCCCTCAAAAAAAGCTAACCAAAAAGGATACACAGGCAAACTGTCCTGCAGTTGGTATAAAGAACATTCCTGAGGGGGAAATGTGTATCTGAGGTCAGAAAGACAGTTTAAGATTAAGGCACATGTGGGGACTCCAGACCATATGGTACCCCAAGTACATCCCCCAGCCCTTGCACTGAACCACCCCTCAGCCAAAACTGGAGAGGCCCCAATCCTCCTGAATACTGCTTAGTAAACCCCGTCTAAAAAAAAATGTATCTACTCAAAGAAAGTTCTGAGACTACCAGGTTTCTCGATGTAGTAAACTGGTAGGAAAGTAACTTCTTTTCCTTTTGACAAGAGGTTCAAAGAAATCAATACTTTTATTTTAAAAATAAAATTTACTCATATATTACAGGAAGAAATTAGTACTGTTCAGAGCAGAGTTCTAGATCCATCTTCAACACTGTTGGAAACAGGAAAGACAAAAAAAAATTAGAAATACATCATATATCATCATTAACTTCAACTTACTATGGTGTGGCTTTAAACCATGAACTCCATAAACCCATCTGGTGTTAGCATAAGAAAACGGAAAATCTGTGATGCTCTGATGGAGGCGACTCTGATGACAAATATCTAAGACTTGTGTTAAAGCCAGGCTTTTTCCAGGTCTCTGCTCACTCTACAACTAAGCGGCCAGAAACTCAAGATTGTGTACTGGTGGAGCATAGCTCCATACGCTGCCGGTGGGACTCCACGTAGCAATGCATAACTGACTTGCTTGTTTTTAAGCAAACATTGATTGGAACGAGAAAGCTAGCAGGGCTCAAGCCGCTTGCCTAGCAAGCAATGGACTCGGTACCATCCCCGGCACTGCCTATTGTCTCCTAGTACCTCCGGAGGTCACGCCTGAGTACAGAGACAGGAATAAAATAAACCCTCCCCAAATAAAATAAACATGACTTATTTGTCAGTGTTTCACTTCTACACCTAATATTAAGATCCCAATTTAAATATCTGGGGCAATGGGGCTGGAGCGATAGTCCAGCGAGTAGGGCGTTTGCCTTGCACGAGGCCGGCCCATGCCAGCCCGGGTTCGATCCCCGGCATCCCATATGGTCCCCGAACACTGCCAGGAGTAATTCCTGAGTGCAGAGCCAGGAGAATCCCTGAGCACTGCCGGGTGTGACCCCAAAAAGCAAAAAAAAAAAAAAAAAAAATCTGGGGCAAAAAGAGGTGGTGAACGGAAAAAAGTTTAAGAAGCCCTGCACGGTGATACTCAGGATATTAACGAAGCGGTGGGGGAAAGGGTGACCAGAAGGACTCCGGGGCTTGTTCTTTTTTCTCTTCGTTCTTTGCAGTATTTCCAAAGCGCCGTTTATTTGGGGATCATAACTTCTCGAAGGTCCGAGCAAGTCGCCTCCAGCAGGGTGCGATCCAGACATCCTCCTGCCCCAACACCTCCGCCCGACCCCGCAGTCCGGGCTCTGCTCACCAACACTGTTCGCAACCTTCTCGAGTGCGAGGAGGTTCCTCTTTTCTCGTGTGCGGTGGCCACACAAGGCTCCAGTCGCCGCAGCGGGGAGGCGACGCGGCCGCACAGGGACGCTCAGAGCCGGCAGCGCGCGGGCTCAGGCCAGGTCGAGCTTCTTCTGCATCACCGCCAGCTTGTCCTGCAGCCTCCGCTTCCTCCAGTCCAGGTAGCGCCTCCGCAGCCGGTTTGCCTGCCAGCCTACGAGCACTCCGGAGGCAAAAGCCACCAGCACGGACACCTGCAAAGTCCTCTCGGACACATCCGCCATCGCGACCTTCGGGCGTGCAGCGCGACCTACGGGCGCGGCGGCGGGGTCAAAAGACGCAGCGCGTTTACGAAGGCCGCCAAGTGCAGATTTGTGTTTCACTTTCCTACGGATGGTGTAATGCCTTCCTAAAGACGGTAGTATAATAAAGTATTAATTTAAAAAATGTGCTGCCTAAGCCCATCTGTCCCTCCTCTGAGCCCAAACAATAATTATTTGTTTGACATTAATCAAATATTGTCTTGCATTTTAAGCTAACTTTGGTTGGTGTGTCTTTCCACCCCCTTGTATGGAAGCTCCTTGGAACTGTCAGCCTTAGAATGCAAGCCACAGATGCTCACTTACTGGAGTAATGAGTGAATCAGGTTGAGTGCCACTTACCTCAGGATGAGGATGAAACTGGTTCGTCTTATTCAAAAGGATTTTCCTGGTATTTCTGAAAGGATCACAGGCAGAGATTTTGCTAGACTTGTCTCCCAAGTTACAGACTAAGAGACAGACCTGCATTTGGATGAGCACAGAAACCAAGTGGGTTTATGGAATCATAGATAACGACCATAAACTAAACTGGGAGTGATCCCAGTCATGACAGTGGTTCTAGTTGTGGTATGATGACTGCAGCATGCGGTAAAATGCTGCTCTCTCATATGTGGTCTGTTAACCTAGTGAAAGTTTTCTTTTCCATTTCCTATCAGCAAGGAATATAAAATAATTTGCATGTGTATGGCAGCACAATACAACTTCCTGTCTTGCCTTGGGCTGTGCCAGTTTAATCCAGAGGAACCTTGGCAGTCTTAATAATCCACAAACCAATATACTGGTTCATTCTTGACAATTGGAAACTGCATATGGTAAAAACAGTTGATGCAAAGACAACTAAATTCCAGAAGGTGATAGAGAATCTTCTGGATTATGATTTCTCAGGTCGGGTCCAGAGTACAACAGGTAGAACACTTGTCTTGTTCATGGGCAACCTGGATTTGATCCCCACATTCCATATGGTCCCTTGAGCACTGCCAGAAGTGATCCCTGAGCACAGAGCCAGGAATAAGCCCTGGGCACTGCTGGGTATGGCCCCAAGACAAAGAAAATAGTAATAAATTTGTCTGAGAAAGTTGCAAGTCCTGATGCATGGTGAGTTTCTATGAGACTAGTGGTCTCACATAAATCTGGAAAGCCCTCCTAAAGAGAGATAATCTGCTACACCTCACACAGCTTTGAGCAGTGCGTTTCTTTGGATTCACAGCGTTTGGGAGTGCTGCGGTCAAATAACCCAGATTTGTAGTCTGGGATAACCCAGATCTGTGTGGCAAGCTGCCCTGCACTTGGCTTTTCACCACGCCCAACCAATGGTGTGGAAAATGGTTGTGTCCCTGAATGCCGAAGGAGGCCTCTGGTGAACTTGGTATTTAGGGGACAATCTCTCCTTCCCTCTTGTACAATTATTCTCCATTTGTAAAGCAGTTTCTGTCTTATTATTTGATCCTGATCGAATCTAAGCACTTGAGCAGAGCATGTTAAGACTTTGCAGATGGGTCTTACAGGTTTGGGGGATGGTATCCGGTGGGGGAGACAAAGTACGGGATTGCCCACCACACCATTTCCTGGCACCCCATGTGGTCCTCTGAGCACCGTTCATTATAAAAATATGAATTCTCTGATGACTAAAAGCTGAGAGCATATGACTGCCTTCCTTTATAAAATGAAGTAATAGATGACTGAGGTCCAGAGACAGTACAGTGGATAGGGTGCAGACTGCCCAGATTCAATCCCAGGCACTTCTAGGAGTAAGTCCTGAGTGCAGAGTAAGGAGAAAGCCCTGAGCATCACCTAGATCCAGGCATGTCTGAAAGGTACAAACAGACTTGTATAAATTCATAGCTTAAACTTCCTCGGATTTTTTTTTTTTTTTTTTGCTTTTTGAGTCACACCTGGTATTGCTCAGGGGTTACTCCTGGTTCTTCACTCAGGAATTACTCCTGGAGGTGCTCAGGGGACCATAGGGGATGCCAGGGACCAAACCTGGGTCCAGCCACATGCAAGGCAAACGCCTTCCCCACTGGACTATCGCTCTGGCCCCATTTATTGGAAATTTTTATCCCTGCCTTGATACTACTTCAATCCGTGCCTAAGTGCTTACAGGAATATGAAGTTCCCTAGATCTGGTTTGCAGAAAAGGAAAAATCACAGATCTTGTTCATGGATTTACCTACATGGAAATCCCAATAGTAATGGTAGCGGAAGTTCTTAATTCAAATAAACAACCTACCATATGGATCTAGGCATCCATTTCTCCTACCTTCTTGTAACTTTTTCAATAGAACCATATGCAATGGTCATATAGATATGGCTGGAAGCCATGCATCAGTTTCATAAATGTATCTTCCCTCACCAAGATCAGTATGTCCACCACCACGATTGAGAGCTTACAGCAGAAACCAATACTGAGCCCTTGGAAGAGACCCCTTGATGGAGGTTGTGGGCTGATGCTTGGATTGCATCAATCCTTTTGATCTGGGAAGGACAAGGGGATAGCAACTTGAGCCATCACAGTGAAAACATTGGACTTGGCTATAGATTTGCCTCCCCTGCCCACAACACACCTTCCAGCATGCCCATTCACAGACTCATGGAGTGCACCTCTATAGAGGTATGGCTGCTGGGCACCCTGACAAAGTCCAGGAGCAGGGTCTAAGGGATCCCCCTTCTGCCCCAGGGGATCAGCAATCAGCAGACGAAGAAAGATGCAAGAATTCAGCAAAGTTTCAAGAGGCTTTACTGACTCTTGCTGTTATACAAATCAGCAATAGGAAAACCCCAGACTTAGGTTTCCCAGCTGGGCCCTGGCCACGTGCAGGCCAAGATGGCCACCACCCCATGTTAAGGTCCAGCAGGGAGGAGAACAGTAAAGAGAGGGTGAAAAAGCAAAAGGGGAAATAAAGCAAAAGAGGCAGAAAAAGGGAGAGAAAGAAAGCAGGCTACAGTTTTATATTCCCTCAAACAGACCACACATTCCAACAGAAAGCCATCAGGGTCAATTCCTCTCAGATAATTTCTCCCAGGAGCTCAGTAGGACCTTTTGTTGTAGGCAGGCAGACAGGGGGTTCCCACATGGCAATGAATTCTTGCCCTAAGTCTATCCAAAGTCACCTTTTGGAACCAGGAACCAGGCTTGATAAGACCCATTAACCAACAACAAACCCTGAAGGAGTTGGATCAACCTTTCTCTGCCCAGCCCTTAATCTGGCTACATTCCAGGACAGAAGATCCAGCAGGAACAGAGGTCAAGAAAAGGAGCTTTACAAAGAAGACCACTCCCAAAGTCTACTCCCCTTGACAACGGCCCTAGCAACCTAGGTTGACTCCCCATATGGGAGTACCTTTGGGAGAAATCTATAAAAGCCGTCCTGACCAAAGGACGGGCGCACATACTGCATGAGCACACATGCTACCTGAGCCCATGTGACCGAGCACATGTGGTGCCCGAGCACGTGTGTTGTCCGCATCTCCCCTCTTGAGATGTGTACTCTCTGTCTCACTTTCCCTTCTTCTTCTCTTTCCTAAAACCTCCTTAATAAAACCTGTTTTACTTCACTGCTGGTCAACTCCTGAAAATTCTTTTTCTGCGAGAAAGACAAGAACCCTGAGGCAGCCCCTGGGTAAGGCCCTAGGACTGAGTTTCCTTTCCTGTAAAGAGCAATTCCTCGCTCCAGCCTGAGTCCATGGCTCCCTGAGAAATCTCGAGTGGTAGGGATCAACTCCCATGCCTAGAGATCAATCGGACATCAGGTGTGGTTTGATGGCCACCTCGTGGGGCTGGTGGGGCTCAGGCCCACGCCGTGCAGGGGCTCATTGCAGACTTTATCATGCCCAGCGGGTCTCAGGTGGCAGAGGCGGCTGGGGAAAAAGCGACCATCTCTCTCCCCTTCCGGCCTCACATAAGCCACCCTTGAGGCCCACCTGCATCACTTTGAGATGTTAATGTTGCACAGCCAAGATCTGCCTTGGAAGTGCCCCCTGCAGGGTGGGGCGAAGGGCATTTATCTTTACTAATGAGTATCTTGTAGCTAGGTATAGATTTCTCCAAGCCTTCATAAGAGTCTCATCTTGTGAAGATACAATATACAAACTTCATAGTTTGTATATTAGCCTTTGACATATCAGAGAGCCATGTTTGCTTGCTTGGAGGCAAACAGCATTTCTCTCTGGTCTAATTACTTAGAGATCCAGCATGGCCAGGCAAATATACTGGTAAGATCTAGCTAGTCCCACGATGATCATGGCAGCATGAGAGAATATTTATACCAGCCAGCATAGAATACAACAGACATGGGGCAGAGCTGCTACTGGCTCTCCCTGTGCCCAGCTGCTCAAGAGGCGCCGGGAGGGATGGCGGGTTCTAGCCCTGGCCCGCCACCCCAGCAGAGCCTCGCAACAAGCCAGACGACCCCTCCACTCCATGAGGGCCTCCACTTTCCACATCCGGACTTCCCTCTTGGCAGAACTCCACCCAGCAGACCAGCCTATCACAGCTTGGCTTGCGCAGCCACAAGCGCGGTTCATCAACAAATGCTGGATTTAGAGATGACTACAAGAGTATGCTACCTGCACAGCAGAGCCTAGCAAGCTACCCGTATCGTATTTGATATGCCAAATACCAGTGACAATTATGTTAGGTCATTCCCACGACCTAATATAATGGTTTGAGGCTCTTTATGTTCCTGGAGCAAGCAGGTGCCCTTGGGCTCTACTTACATGAGACAGGACATATGGAGACGTTACTGGTGCCTGCTCGAGCAAATCGATGATGAATGGGAAGACAGTGATACAGACAGTGATAGCATAGAATACATGGTCAGATAAACTGCCACATTCAAACAGTTTTCCTGCCCCATCTACAAAGTGACCTGCAGGAGGCAACTCCAGGCCAGTTGCAGAGGCCTGGGCAACACTGTACTACAACACACCACACACAGTGTCATAATATAAATGTGACACCATGTTTGACAAAGTATGTTTGGAACAAGAACCTCAATCCTCTGGAATCTACTAGTTTTGCTAAACAAATGCTTGCCAGACAGTAAAGTGGCCTATTGAAAGCTCAGTCACAGTCACTGTGCCAGAAGGGACTCTGTGAGGTTGATACCCTGCCTGACAGAGTATAACACAGGTCTGGAACCAGTAACCAATATTTGGGGCCAACCCATGCATTACAAGAATTCATAGGTGATAAACTGGCATAGCAACCCCATCACTATCCTGTCCAGTGCCTCTACAAGAGTAAATTTGGCTTTGTGTGACTCCACAATCTTGGTCTCTGGGTTTAGAAGCACTGATACTCAGAGGAAAATTCTTCTACTTCATTTCATAGTCAGATTTCTGTGACCTGGAAGTGGAATTGTGTTCCCCCACCCGCCAATATACACTATCTCCATTCCAGTTGAATAGGTTCTTTCTTATATGCCGAACCAACATACGGAAAGCGGGGTGGGTACATGGACGAAGGGAGAGTCTGAATGGGCATGCAGCACTATGCCTGGAACCTAGGGGATGCATGAGGATGCCCCTTAGTATATTTCCATGTCCTGCTGTGGACGTTTATGGAAAACTACAACAGTCCAATGAAGACAGTGAAATTGACCCAAAAACAAAACAAAAACTTGATTCAAAAATTCAAAACACATCAAGCGCTTCTGGGTAGGACCTGCTGAGAATGAAAGGAATGTTTTTTGTTTTTTATTTTATCCTTCCCCCAAAGCCTTTTACCAGGAAGACAACATGCAGGCTAAACCCTTCCTCTGAAAGCTTTGTTTAGATTTGCAGATAAAAATCCTCACCAGGGAATTGGCTGACCACTTGAGTGTCCACCAGTCTGCTACTCGCCCCTTCTAAAAATACCCTTCTTTAATCTTTTCATATGTAAACAGCTTGTGCAGACAAAATGGCTCACTAGAAAGTGGGGCAACTCTTCATTTTGCCTGTTCATTGTAAATAAGGCTTTCTCTTTCTCTCCCTCATCTTATATTTTGTGGGTTTTTTTTTAGTTTGTTTGGGCTTTGTTCAGGGCTTACTCCTGACTCTGCTCAGGGTCACTCCTGGTGGTGCTGGGGTATCATATGAGGTGCTGGGGATTGAACCAGGTTGACTATGTGCAGATAAAGCACCTTGATTCCTGTTCTATCTCTCCTGCCCCTCTACCTATCATCCAGTTCCTAGATGGATCCACTTCTCAAGCAGCAGTGGAACTGGACCTTTGAGGTTGCAACTAGATCACCCACCAATACAGTATAGGACAGAATATCTGGGTCACCTTACTAACTTAAAGACCCTGTTCATTCAAGGTCAAGTGAGTGTCACTCCCCCTGAAACCTCAGCACCAGATACCTACAGAACAGGAATTGCAGCAACAATGTGAGGGTCTCTGCCCCACTATTTAGGGGACCAGCTTTCCAGGTTTCAACAAGAAGCATAACCAAGCCCAAAGTGACCTGGTTACTTTTTTTTCACCCTATTGGAAGACAAGAGTCTTCTGAGCCTGAATCTGCTGAGGCGGATTGTGTTAGAATTCTGCAGGTCTTCTTTTTTTTCTTTTCCTTTTTTTTTTTTTTTTTTTTTTTTTGCTTTTTTGGGTCACACCCGGCGATGCTCAGGGGTCACTCCTGGCTCTGCACTCAGGAATTACTCCTGGCGGTGCTCGGGGACCATATGGGATGCCGGGGATCGAACCCGGTCCAGCACAGGCCGGCCGCGTGCAAGGCAAATGCCCTACCCGCTGGGCTATCGCCTGCAGGTCTTCTTTGCATCTTTTGGTCAGCCCCAGGACACCCCCAGGATGGCTAATCTGTGTGATCATGTTCTATTTGCTCTCTTAGATTTCCATTTGTGTCTGAGCATTGAGGATATCCATCAGGGAATGAGGAGAGGCAGAGGCTGGAGTTGTTAATCCTGAATCCTTTCCATGGAATCATCTCCATCTGGACCATCTCTTCTCCAAGTGTTAAGGAACAGGTAGTCAAACAGAATCCTGCTTCCAGAAGTGTGTTGGGCTTGGGCTCTCATGACCTCTGTTGATCTGTTGAAACATGGTGCTGGGGTGAACCCAGAGCTGCATACCCTACACTTCACTGCTGAGCTATATCTCCAGTACCTTGAAAATCTCAATAGTGTTTTGATCTGGGTTTGGTGAATGAAGTGTCCTGGGATATTAAAGCAGATGAGGGTCTTGGAGACTTGAATGAGCTGCAGTATCTGCTAACTGGAATGAGTTTTCCCACCTACTCCTGGTCCAGGGTCCTGCCTTCCCTTGAGTTTCCCCTCCACCTGATTACTGAGCTCCTAAATCAAAGGGTGATGGGGGGCACACCTGTAGCACTTTGGTGGCCCTTTCCACCACCAGTCAGTGGCACCATTTCATTATAAGACCTGCTGTACAAAAGCAGAAAGAACTGCTTAAGTTCCCATTACACACTTCAGCATTTACCAGCTCATAACTCACTTTGCTCCACTCATATTCTGCTTGCCTATGGTCCTGTTGGATTCATTGAATACAAATCCCATACCTTCTGTTATTTTTATCCATAAATAATTAATTCTTATTTTAAAAGCATTATCACATCACTATTAATCACATCTCAGATTTTAATAATTCCTCAATAGTATCAAATATTTAAACGTTCAAAGTTCACTGTCTTTTTTAATTATTATTCATTTGTGAAAAAAAATCAGGTAATTTTTTCTTTTCTGTGAACTTTTTTCATTACTGGAGCAATGAAATATCAGATGTCTCTTATATATATATATATATATATATATATTTTTTTTTTTTTTTGCTTTTTGGGTCACACCCGACGACACTCAGGGGTCACTCCTGGCTCTGCACTCAGGAATCACTCCTGGCAGTGCTCAGGGGACCATATGGGATGCTGGGGATCGAACCCGGGCTGGCATGGGCCAGCATGGGCCGGCGTGCAAGGCAAATGCCCTACCCACTGAGCTATCACTCCGGCCCCAATATCAGATGTCTCTTAGCACATTTCTTGGTTCTTTGTATTCTGAAACCTGATCATTTGATCACATTTAGTTTCTAGGTTTTGGCAAGCATTTCAATGAGCAATGGTAATAACATATTCTTCCATAAGGAGGTAGATGTCTTTCTTTCTCTCCCCTTCAACTTCCCTTTTTTTTCTCAATCTCTCACTCTCCCCCTTCTCTCTCTTTGAATGTTAGCATCCATAGATAAATCATCACCCACATCTATCAAATCATTGCAAATTAGAGGTGGTTACATTTTGGCATTTTGGCTCTGCATTTCTTCTTCATTTTTCAGTAGTTATGCTTGCTGTCACTCACTTTTATTTTTGTTTTGTTTAGTTTGTTTTGAACATCTGCTGGTATTCAGGGCTTACTCCTGGCTCTGTACTCAGTGATCACTTCTGGTGGGCTTGGGGACCATATTGGGTGTTGGAGATCAAACTTGGGTCTGCTATCACAAAGTGCAAGGCAAGCACTCTATCCTCTGTACTATTATTCTGGCCTCACTCTTACTTACTTTGAGTATAGATTTATAAGACAGACAAGGGACAGAGCTGCTACTGGCTCTCACTGAGTCCCCAGCCGCTCATGAGGTGCCCGTGAGGGATGGCAGGTTCTAGCCCTGGCCCGCCACCCCAGCAGAGCCTCACAACAAGCCAGACGACCCCCCACTCCATGAGGACCTCCATTTTCCACATCCGGACTTCCCCCTTGTCAGAACTCCACCCAGCAGACCAGCCTATCACATCCCGTCTCGCACAGCTGCAAGCGGCTGCGTGGTTCATCAATAAATGCTGGATTTTGAGATGACTACAAGAGTATGCTACCCGCACGGCAGAGCCTGGCAAGCTACCCGTGTCGTATTTGATATGCCAGATACCAGTAACAATTATAGACCTCATTCCCATGACCTGATGGAATGGTTTGAGGCTCTTTATGCTCCTGGAGCAAGCAGGTGCCCTTGGGCTCTACTTGCATGAGACAGGTCATATGGAGATGTTACTGGTGCCCGCTCGAGCAAATCAAAGATGAACGGGAATACAGTGATACAGTGAAAAAGGTAGGAAATATGTTTAAATTATCTCCTTCTTACTAGTTTCCCAAAGAATCACTTGATTTCTTAGTATTTTTTCTGTCATTTTATTTTTTTTCTTAGTATTCTTTTTATTTGATTTTTTCCTTAATATTCTTTTTTCTGTCATTTCATTTTTTACAAAGTTGTTCATGATAACTTGTTACTAATCAATATCCCAATACCAATCCCACCACATTACACCTTCCCATCACTGCTTTTTTTTTTTTTTTTTTTGCTTTTTTGGGTCACACCCAGCAATGCTCAGGGGCTACTCCTGGCTCTGCACTCAGGAATTACTTCTGGCGGTGCTCGGGGGACCATATGGGATGCCGGGATTGAACCCAGGCCGGCACAGGCCGGCTGCATGCAAAGCAAACGCCCTACCCTCTGGGCTATCGCTCCGGCCCCTCATCACTGCTATTTTCAACTTTCCTGACCATACCTTAAGCCTGCCTCTATAGCAGACCTCAATAATTTATTTTACTTTGCTAGTTATAAATAATTTGTGAAAAATTATCAAAAAAAAAACATTTCCTTAGAAGAAATTGAAGACTGTTGTATCTCACTATGGAGTCACTAAGCCCTTGAATAAGATATTACTAATATGTTATTACAGGATAAACTTTCTGTAATTATTTTTAAATGAGCTTGACTGCCTTCTAATTTACATCCCATTCAGTGTAGTGTGCTTCTCTTGGTTTATCAGTGTTGTAGAGTTTGAGATGTCACACAGGCATGAATGAATTCCTAACAGAAAGCTGGAGTTAAATTTTTAACTAGGTGGTGGCTTTCGGGTATGAGCATGACTGCTAGGTCTTCTGAAAGAAAAGGGAGATGGGGGGGGTAGCCCATCCCCATGAAAGCCTGGAGATTTCAGTAACAAAACTCACATACCTGAGTTTTTCAACAGGTTATTTTCTAGACGGGCTTTTCTGAGAAGTGGAGTCTCACTTTGAGCATAGTGGAGATTGTGGAGTGTGCAGGTTTTCAGCTTCTGGGGCTCTGTTTGGGTGGGTGCTGGGCTCACCTGCTCCCCTCTGGGGTGTCCCAGATGACTCAGTCTGGTGTGGGGTCCGGGAGCATCTCTGCCTGGTTTCTTAGTAATCTTTAACTATGTCTAAAAGTACCATCAAGATTCACAAATTTTGTTTTATTTTCTGTCATTGAAACTTTGTTCAGTAAACAGAATATTTAAATATTAGAAATTGCTTTTATTGGTGCCATAATTCATCAATATAGAAAAATATGACAAGAAAGTTATAGTTATTAGCACACAATTTGCAAGATGTTTTTCATGCTCTATGATCTAAGGACTCATTTGAATTTAAAAAATTTTAATTGAATCACCATTCAATATGAGATAGACCGTTACAAAGCTGTTCATGATTGGGTTTCAGTCACACAGTGTTCTGACACCCATCCCTCCACCAGTGCACATTTCCCAACAACAGTGTCCCAGTTTTCCTCCCATCCCCTCCTACAACCTGCCTCTATGGCAGGCACTTTTCTTCTTTCTGTCTGTCTACCTGCCTGCCTGCCTGTCTGTCTGTCTGTCTCTCTCTCTCTCTCTCACACACTCTCTCTATCTTCCTCTCTACTTTTTTTTGCTTTGGAATTCACAAATTTTAGCATGAACTGTTTTTTATTATCCTGATTGATGCTGAAATTGCCCCACATATACATCTTCTGGTTGGTGCCTGAGTCCTTTGACACACTTCTGAGTAGCCCCAAAGAGTCTTGCTTACGATATGGTCAGATGTTCCAAATTTGTTCGTACATCTTCTTCCCTTGTTCTGGAATTTTCCATTTCCCCCATCCTTTTTAGTAGAATAGACCATCAAAAAATTATTCTCTGAGGTTTAGGAGAGCCCAAATCCACCCTCCAAATAATATTTTCATAGTATTAGTGGGCCCTGCCTTTGTCTTTTTTTTGTTTTTTGTTTTGTTTTTTTTTGAGGTCACACCCCATGGTGCTCAAGATTTACTCCTGGCTCCATGTCATACTGCTGATCTTACTATAAGTAAAAATATAAAATAAAATGGAAATGTAGTTTAAAATGAAACCTGGTGTAGAAGTATTACTGTATCACTGTCTTCCCGTTCATCATCGATTTGCTTGTGCGGGCACCAGTAATATCTCCATATGACCTGTCTCATGCAAGTAGAGCCCAAGGGCACCTGCTTGCTCCAGGAACATAAAAAGCCTCAAACCATTCCATCAGGTCATGGGAATGAGGTCTATAATTGTTACTGGTATCTGGCATATCAAATACGACACGGGTAGCTTGCCAGGCTCTGCTGTGCGGGTAGCATACTCTTGTAGTCATCTCAAAATCCAGCATTTATTGATGAACCACGGCCCGCAAGCGGCCACGAGCCGGGCTATGATAGGCTGGTCTGCTGGGTGGAGTTCTGACGAGGGGGAAGTCCAGATGTGGAAAATGGAGGTCCTCATGGAGTGGGGGGGTCGTCTGGCTTGTGAGGCTCTGCTGGGGAGGCAGGCCAGAGCTAGAACCTGCCATCCCTCCCAGGCACCTCATGAGCTGCTGGGCACAGTGAGAGCCAGTAGCAGCTCTGCCCCATGTCTGTCTCTGGATCAGCATACCTGGGCCGGATTAAAAAAGACTGCAGCAGGGTGGATCTCGATGAGCCGGGCTGTGATAGGCTGGTCTGCTGGGTGGAGTTCTGACGAGGGGGAAGTCCAGATGTGGAAAATGGAGGTCCTCATGGAGTGGGGGGGGTCGTCTGGCTTGTGAGGCTCTGCTAGGGTGGCGGGCCAGGGCTAGAACCTGCCATCCCTCCCGGGCACATGAGCTGCTGGGCACAGGGAGAGCCAGTAGCAGCTTTGCCCCCATGTCTGTCTCTGGATCAGCATACCTGGGCCGGATTAAAAAAGACTGCAGCAGGGTGGATCTCGATGAGCCGGGCTGTGATAGGCTGGTCTGCTGGGTGGAGTTCTGACGAGGGGGAAGTCCGGATGGAGTGGGGAGTCGTCTGGCTTGTGAGACTCTGCTGGGGTGGCGGGCCAGGGCTAGAACTTGCCATCCCTCCCAGGCACCTCATGAGTGGCTGGGCACAGTGAGAGCCAGTAGCAGCTCTGCCCCATGTCTGTCTCTGGATCAGCATACCTAGGCCGGATTCAGGTGTAGAAGTATGAGAGAAAAGTTTCCTTCATGCTTCTGTATGATCAAAACAACTGCAGGTGTATGATCAAAATAAACTATTGATGACACTTTTGCCTATATATGTATGAATAAGAATATATATATTCTTAAATGATGCAAAGGCATATTATATATATGCATGCTTTAAGGATTTTGTGAAAGGCATAAAAGTCAGTGCAGAGTTCCTACTACCCCCCACATTTTATCTCTTTCCTATCAGCCATAATGATCTGCTTCATTTATTCTTGGGTTCTAAGATAGAGCTCAGATAATTCTCAGTGAGAAGGGCAGATGGTTCTAGAGAGGTATGTACAAAAGGCAACTGGAGTCTGCATGGTGTCCTCAACAGGATGGCTGAAAAGGGCCGAGGAATGGCACTTGGTATACTTTAGTTTTTGTTCTCAATAAGATTCACAGGAAAAAGGGGAATGTAGAGACAGTCAGACAGGCAGAGACAGAGACAGAGACAGAGAGAGGGAAGGAGGGAGAGAGAAAGAAAGACTTCTTGTTCCCAACAAGCCCATAGCTTCTTTTTAATTCATTTTAATAGGCCGAGCTTGTTAAAATCACACTCTTCCCTCACTAACTGTTGCCAGGAAGGCATTCTATACACACTGGCCCAAACCCAGCAGCATCTTCTTTGTGAGATATGTGGTGGAGGTCTGAGGAGTCCCTGGATGGGAGGAGCGTGGGTGGGAAGAGGTGGAGGCATCTTCAGAATTCATTGAAATCTCATTGACGCACAGCCTCATGTGTGTGCTCCAAAATGTGCATGAAAAGAGTTGTGTATGAAACTGGAAGTGACTACTCTATACGTCAACAATTACAATAGAAATAAGAATGGTCTTTTCTGAAGAGCAAATAGCTTGGGTTTTTGTGACATATATGCTGACATGAAAAAAAATAATAATTTCAGACACCCTGTGATCATGGACCCTTGGGTTCTACTTCACAGTTTTATCTCCCTACCAGATGCCTATTGGGTGCTGCATGTGCCAATCAAAAGTGAAGTTCTCCTGCCCCTCACCCACAGGTACACTTGACCTCATCGTGTGTGTCTGCATGTGTGTGTTGGGGGTGGGGCACACTTTACAAGTACAAGAACTGGAATCCCCTTGTGTTTGTTTTCATGAAGAGTGTGGAGCCTGAGAGGAAACCATCCACAGGCCAGGGAAAGCCTTCTTGAATTCATAGGAGCTGTCAGAGCACCGGGGCCAAAGCAGAAACAGCACCTGGCATCCTGCTAAGCATCAGGGCTCGTGGCTAGAGCAAGACTCCCAGGCTCAACTATTCACAATACCAGAATATGGAAACAGCCTGAGTGCCCAAGAACAGATGACTGGATAAAGAAACTATGATACATCTACACAATAGAATATTATGCAGCTGTTAGGAAAAACAAAGTTATGAAACTTGTCTATAAATGGATGGACTTGAAGAGTGTCATGCTGAGTGAAATTAGTCAGAAAGAAAAGGACATTCTGAGTCACTGAGCCGCCGCCGAGGACTCAGCAGCCTCCCCCCTCGAGCCCCCTCGCTTCCCGACGCTCCGTCCCCCTGCCCGCCTTCTCCCGCCGCCTTCCGCAGGCCGCTATCCAGAACCTCCACTCTTTCGACCCCTTTGCTGATGCAAGTAAGGGTGATGATCTGCTTCCTGCTGGCACTGAGGATTATATCCATATAAGAATTCAACAGAGAAACGGCAGGAAGACCCTTACCACCGTCCAAGGGATCGCTGATGATTACGATAAAAAGAAACTAGTAAAGGCGTTTAAGAAGAAATTTGCCTGCAATGGTACTATAATTGAGCATCCAGAATATGGAGAAGTGATTCAGCTACAGGGTGACCAGCGCAAGAACATATGCCAGTTCCTTGTGGAGATTGGACTGGCTAAGGACGACCAGCTGAAGGTTCATGGGTCTTAAGTGCTTTTGGCTCTCTGAAGCTTAAGTGAGGATTTCCTTGCAATGAGTAGCATTTCCCTTCTGTCCCTTGTCACAAGTTTAAAAACCTCACAGCTTGTATAATGTAACCATTTGGGGTCTGCTTTTAACTTGGACTAGTGTAACTTCATGCAATAAACTGAAAAGAGCCAAAAAAAAAAAAAAAAGAAAAGAAAAGGACATTCTGAGGAAAAGGATTGCATTCATTTGCGAGATATAAAAATAGTATGAGACTAACATCCAAGGGAAACAAAACATGGCTGGAAGATTTGTCAGTGGTTGGAATCTACCATAAGTGTGTGGGAGTCAGAGGTAGAGAAAGAGTAAGATAGAGAAAGGCCCAGTGTGCTAATAATTGTTGGAAATGAGAATGCCAGGCTAGAACTGAGCATTGAATGTAGGCAAAGAGATACATAATAATCCCTAAATGTATATATTGCAAGCCACAACATATAAGAGAAGGGAGAGAGGAGAGAGAGAGAGAGAGAGAGAGAGAGAGAGAGAGAGAGAGAATAAAAGTGCCTGTCATAGAGGCAGGGTGGGGGAGGAAATCTGGGGACATTGGTGGTGGGAAATGTGCACTGGTGGAGGGAGTGCTGGAACACTGTATGACTGAAACCAAATCATGAAGAGCCCTGTAACTGTGTATCTCACGGTGGTATAATAAAATTTAAAAGAGACTCTAAGGCTAAAATGCAGATCTACATTCTTTTTTTAAAAAAATATTTTATTATACCACCATTAGATATACAATTACAAGATGTTCATGTTTGAGTTTTGGTTCTACAGTGTTCCAACACCCATCCCTCCACTCCTTCCCATCTCCCATCACCAATGTCCCCACCTCCTTCCCCCTTCCCCAGCCTGCCTCCATGGCATGTTCTTTATCTCCTCTCTCTCTCTCTCTCTCTCTCTCCTCGCTTCCCTTTCTTACACACTGTGGATTGTAATATATTCTAGAACATGATTGGTTCCACTAGTTTGATGTACCGCACAGCCGGGAGAGCCAGATGGTAGCTCTTCCCCGTGGGTCTGAGTCTCTGCATGATGGCCAAGAACCCCGAGGCAGTTTGTGGGTGGGGCCACCAGTACTCCGGGATGGGTCAGAGAGGGGAATGGGGACCCCAACTCCATCTCCAGGAACGACCAGTGACTTCCGCCTCCAAAAGCCACATACCTGGGCTTAAACTCGTCTGCTCTGCTGAGGTAGTCTTGAGATCAGTGCCTCTCTTAAGTGGGTTCTCATGAGCTATGGGGTCCGGATCGCGAAAATGGTGGTTATTATGGTGAGCAAGTCTCATCCAGCTGCTTCCGAGGCCCTACAGAGGAGATGAGCCAACTCTCAAAACCCATCTTGTGTCCTGGGAGCCTCATGGTCAGCTGAACTAAGGGAGAACCAGATGGCCCTACGTTCTTTTTTATCTGTGTAACAAAAGCACACAAAAATGGGGCCTTCAAACAACATCCAGTTGTCTCACAATGAACAGGTGAAATGGTCAGAAGACATGGTGAGATTTTAAGCTCTGAATTTCCCAGGGAGGAAACTTGGGCTTTGGCAAGACTCTGCAGGAAACATTCTCTTCCAGCATCATCGGAGTTTGGGTAAGCGTGTGTTCAGTTCCTTGTAAATTTCTGCCACCTTCAAGAGACTTGTGAGTCACATTTGGTTCTCACTAGGCATCCAAGCATCCAATCTTCTGTGGTTCCCCCCTTTTATTGTAACCATAATAAGAACCACACCCAGGGTGCTCTGCAGTGGGGAGTGGGCTTCTGGAGCCCAGGTTCTTACAGGTGCTCAACTCTGAACCTCCAACCATGTGGTGCTGAGAACGGAACCCAGAGCTTAGTTCACACAAAACCTGGGTTTTCTTTTCTTTTCTTTCTTTCTTTCTTTCTTTCTTTCTTTCTTTCTTTCTTTCTTTCTTTCTTTCTTTCTTTCTTTCTTTCTTCCTTCCTTCCTTTCCTTTCTTTCTTTCCTTTCTTTCTTTCTTTCTTTCTTTCTTTCTTTCTTTCTTTCTTTCTTTCTTTCTTTCTTTCTTTCTTTCTTTCTTTCTTTCTTTCTTTCTTTCTTTCTTTCTTTCCTTCTTTCTTTCTTTCTTTCTTTCTTTCTTTCTCTCTCTCTCTTTCTCTCTCTCTCCCTTTCTTTCTTTTCCTTCTTTCCTCTTTTTTTGATCTTGGGTCACACCTGTTGATGCTCAGGGATTACTGCCAGCTCTGCACTCAGAAATTACTCCTGATAGTGCTCAGGGAACCATATAGGATGCAAGGAATAGAACCTGGCTCGACTGTGTGCATGCACCCTACCCACTCTACTATGTCTCCAGCCCACTAGCATCTGTTCTTGATCCCATCAGCAGCCCATTGCTCTTGTGCAGCTGAAGGCTAATGTGATGCAACAAGGCCAACCCTGCTAACTCAGGTTCATCCAGTGTGACCCAACTGATTAGTAGCCTCAATGGCATCAGCAAAATCGCTTTTGGGGAATAAAGAAACAGATGCATGTTCCCAGAGATTATAATATGGAATCCTTTGGGTGGACATCATTCTGCCTGCCATAGATCAGAACCTGAACCTTGCCAATGTGACTCCTTATGAATCACCCAGAGGGATATCTTGCCTTTTCCCAGGTGACTGGCTCAGTTCCTCTTTTTCTGGGAGGTTTCAGTGAAGTTGGCAACGCAGGATTGTCAACCTGAAGACAAGGATTACCTTCCGCTCTGGCCTATCTAAAGAATTTGCAACCTCTGGGGCAACCAGCCATAGCATGAAGAGCCTCACACGCGGCTGGGGAAGCTGGAACTCGGCTCGCCCCAGGCCCAGCTGACCATGGGGCTCCCAGGAGGACAGATGGGTTTTGGGGGGGGGCCCATCACCTCTGGGGGTCCCGGAAGCAGCCGGATGAGACTCGCCCACCACACTAGCCACCACCTTCGCTGTCCAGATGCTGACCATGAGGCCCCTAAGACGTGGGGCAGCGCGGTCTATCAAAGTAGTGGAAACAGTTATGTCCTTTAATGTACTGCATTCTATGATGTGTAGGAAAGTTAGGCGGGAGGGGGAGATAGAGAGGAGAGAAAAGACATACAGAACCCGCCAAGTAGTTGAGGTGTGGGAGGGGGGAGGGAGGTGGGGACAATTGGCGATGGGAGATGGGTTCGGGTGGAGGGATGGGTGTGGAACACTGTAGAATCAAAACTCTACATGAGCATTTTGCAATTGTATGTCTAAAAGTGGCGTAATAAAATTTGAAAAAAAAAAAGAATTTGCCTGCCCCAGCTGGAGACACAGTACAGAGGGGAAGGCATTTGCCTTGAACGCAGCTAATGTGGGTTCTATACTGGACGCTCAATATAGAACCCGGAGTATAGAACCTAATATAGAACTTCAGGCCTGGAGTCCTGCCTGAAGAGATCCTTGAGAACAGAGCCAGGACTAAGTCCTGAGCACAACCGGTTGTGACTGGGCAAAAAAATCGCCTCCAATGGTTATTATTATTGTTGTTGTTATTATTATTATTATTTTGCTTTTCTGGGTCATATTCATCAGTGATCAGGATTTACTACTGGCTCTGCGCTCAGGGATCACTCCTGGTGGGCCTCGGGTACCATATTCGGTAACCCGGATCCAACCCGTGATAGCCACATACCACATAAGAAAAGTGCCTTAAGTCCTGTACTATCTCTCCAGCCACGCTAATTGTCATTTTAAATTCACGAACAACACTTAAAAAAATCAGAGTCTCCTGAAAAAAATCTAGGTTTCTACTTTGTCTTGAAAATGTAGCCAATGTAGCCGCAGTGATCATCCAGCATGATGATCTGATCATCTGGCCGGGATGATTCTGGCCCCCCACCCGGCTCCTCGGGGTTTGCTCTGCTCCCAAGTGTCAGGGAGGTCCCTGAGCCCCCAGACTCTGAACCACATTCACTATCCAGGGACTCCAATATGCAGGAAGGGAACCAGCAGTTACTGGGGGGTCACCCCCCCACCGCGTCGCTGCCGTCACTGTCCCGCGCGCGCACCGGGGATGTGGTCAAGCACTTCGTCCCGCGCGCACCGGGGAAGCACGAGCCCCTGTTCTCCGCTGCACGCTCGAGTCCCGCAGGCGGCCCGTGGCAGCCGCGCTCTCCCCCTCCGGCCCTCCCCCGGCGCTGCGCTTCCAGCCCTGTGTCCGCCGCGCCCCCGGCTCTCCGCCCTCGGGGTGCAGTCACGTGAAGGGTCGCGCGCCCGCATCCCGTTCCCGCCCGGAGTGCATCCCGGCTGCCCGACACTCCAAGTCCGAGGCCCGCACCATGCCCGGGGCGCCACGCCGGAGCTCGGAGCCCCACGAGGAGCCGCTGTGCAGGGAGGTAAGGGGACGCCCTGAGGGGCTGGTGACCGCGCGACCACGCCAGGGTCTCGGGCTCCCCAAGCTTTCCTGTCCCTGTGCCCGACGACCCTAGCAGAAAGGAGGAGGCAAGGAGCCCGATCCCGGGGTGGAAACGGGGCCGGGTGTTGGAGAGGCCCGCGAAGAGCCTTCCCCCCGGCTCCCCGCAGGCGCACGACGCCTTGGAGCACCCCGGCCCTCTGGGACGCAGCCCGCGCCCTGGAGCTGTCAGTCTGGCCTGCTCGCGGCGGCTGCTGGGCGGTGCAGGAGTTCGGTCCTGCAGTCCTGGGCAGCCCTGTTCAGAGGCTCTAGTCCCGAGCTGCAGCCCATGGCAGGCGTCCAGTCCCGGCAGCCCCGGGCAGGGGTCCAGTACCGTTCCGTCGCCACGCCCAGGGGAGACCGGAAAAGCGGGGTCGGGTGCCCCGGGAACGCCCGGGAAGAGACTGCAGGATGTGGGAGCTGAGGTTGCCCGGCTGCACTTCCATGAACCCAGCTCGGTTTTCACTTAGGCCTGAGCTTCTTAAGGCAGGGGGAAACTTGGAGCTGCCCAACCTTTCTTTCTTGGGCCTCTTTTCCTGGACTAGAGCCCAGAGTGGGGAGGGGAGCCGGCGCCGCGGAGCTGAAGCCCCGACTCTAGTGCGGAGATCTTCAGTGGGAATCTCCGGGTGATGGGGCCTGACCCCCGGCGAATGGTAACCCACACCACTTGAGGGCGACAAGTGCCCTGGGCATGAGAGCCCCCTAGGGAGCCACTCTGAGGTTAAGAAAAGGGCTGGAGAGCAGACAGCAGCAGATGGTTGAACCGCAGAGCACAGGGCCCAGCTGGAGTAGCCACAGAGCTCCTCAACCGTGACCCCAAAAAGGATGTTCTCTCTCTGGGCTGTAGAGATAGGACAGTGGATAGGCCTTGCGTGCATGTGACTCAGGTTCAATCCCTGGCACCCCATAAGCCTGCCAAGAGTGATCCCTGAACATAGCTGGGTATGTCCCAAAAAGAAAAAGGGAGGAGCGAGGGAAGGAAACAAAGAAAGAAAAAAAGAACGTTTTTTCTTATTTTCCCTTGGAGGAGGGGCACATCCAGGGTTGCTCAGGATTTACTCCTGGCTCTGTGCTGAGGGATTACTTCCAGTCCTCAAATGCCAGGCAGTGCTCAGGCTCCCCTAAAGCGAGCTGGAGATTAAGCCGGGTTTATGGGATGCAGAGCAAACGCTTTAACCCCTGCTCTGGCTCTGCAGCCTCCATCACCCACTCATTATTGAAGACGGTTCAGCTCTAGGCTGCCATTCTTGGTTCTTGCCTCTTTTCACTGGGGTCCTGTACCCTGTTCAGAGGCCTCCAAGGAGGTTTGAGCGGGGTTTAAAAAACTCTGCCTTGCCCATTTGCCTCTCTGGCCTGCTGGTCTTTCCCAGAAGCTGCGATTCCCAGCAAGTCTGTTCTACCATGTCTCTGGCCTTGGAGGGCTCGATGGAGAGCAGGCCAAGGAGAAAGAGGAGGGATTCTTCAATCCCTAATGCTCACCCTCAGGGCTGTGCTTCCCTCTGGAAAAACAGTGGGCCTGTGATCTTCAGACTTCTGAGCAAAGAAAAAGAAAATTAACTTGAGTTTGTTGATGTTCTTCTTTGGTGAACTTAATGCTGCTTTGTCTAAGAAAAACATCTAAAACAGGAAAAATAGTACAGCAATGAGGTACTTGTCTTGCACATGGTTGACACAGTTCAATACCTTGTACCAGTTATGGTCCCCGGAGCACCACCAGCAGTGATCCCTGATTGCAGAGCTAGGAGCAATCCTTGACTGATTCCTGAGCACAGAGCCAGAAGTAACGTCCTGAGCATGGCTGGGCGTGGTCCCATTTCTCCCTTCTCCCACCCCTACAATGCAACTAAAAATATAAATAAGAGAAGAATCTAAAAATCCACCTTTTAGTTTTTATTCTATTTTTTTGCTTTTGGGGCCATACCCTGCAGTGCTCAGGGTTTATACCTGGTTCTACACTAAGGGATCACTCCTGGCGGTGCTTGGAGAATCATGTAGAATGCCAGGGATCGAACCCAGGTCATCCATGTACAAGGCAAATGCCCTACCCTCTGTACTATCTCTCCAGTCCTAAAATCAGATCACCTGAGACCAAGAGCCCCTTGGCTGCCACCTGAGTGGTGCTTGATGCCTGCTCACAGGCTTAGGTATTTATGTCCCAGTCTCTTTCAGAGACCTCCTCACTTGCTGGGAACTGACATAAGAGGTAGGGAGGCTGGTATCAACAGGTAAGCATTCCTGAATGTGTGTATGTGTGTGTGTGTGTGTGAGAGAGAGAGAGAGAGAGAGAGAGAGAGAGAGAGAGAGCACAAGCGCATGTGTGTGTGTGCAGTGTTGGGGATTAATCTCTGGGTCTCACCCATGAAAGGTAAGTGCTGTACTGCTGAGCTACATTCCAGCCCTACAGTGCATTGCTAGCCATCTCTTCACATATAGTGGACCCTTGAACAACAATATAGGAAGCAGTGACTAGGGCAATCTACTAACCTCTGCTATTGAAAATTTGCATGTGGCTTTAAGAGTTTGTGTTGGGGACCACAACACAAACCACAGTTGGAGGTGCTCAGGGCATACTCCTGGCTCTGTGCTCAGGGATCACTACATGTAGTGGTTGGGAACCATCTGTGGTTGCCAGGGATCAAATCAGGGTCAGGAGCATGCAAGGAAAGTATCTTAACCCCTGTACTATCTCTCCAACCTTGTATGTAACTTTTGACTCCACTAATCCATGGATCCTTATGCCCCTTATAGTTGGCTACCAGTATTAATTGTTCTATATTTGCCACAAAAAACTGTAACCAGTGCATGTGTGGTTGGTTAATGCCACGAGTGTGGACTTGCTGATAGGACAGGCAGCTGTAATCATTGACAAAGGTCTGCCTGTAAGTGTTCCCACGTGGTCCAGACTTGTGCTATTCAAGGTAGCTTTCTAGAACCCTTTTCTGGAGAGTGCTTTTGGCTGCTCCTGAGATGGTATCTGCTCCTTTTGATGCATTCACCAACTCCTTAAACTTTGAAATCAAAACAGTTCATATTTTCAACTTTACTATTGGTTAGCATGGTCCGGGGATATTTTAGAAATGCATTTGGGTTGAGATACAGAAATGTGTCTGAGATTCTGATTTAATTGATCTGGATGTGGCCTGGGCAACAGGAATCTGCAAGTACAGCCTGGGAAGTGCATCTTAAAAGCATGTGTTGCAGTGTGAAATGAATTAAGCAAAAACAGTCCTACTTCCATTTATTATGGATGATGGATGTTTTAAGTTTAAGCAAAATATTTGGAATCTGTTGACCCTCTTTAAATGTGTCTTGGGAGGGAGAGCTCCCTCTGTGGTGCTCACTGCTCCTAGTGATGTGCTATGAGGTGGAGATGGGCCCAGAGGCAGGTGCTGCTGGGACCTAGCAGTGCTAGGGGCTACCAGGACTTTGCCCAGTGGTAATGGAGGGAGAGGGGATGCCGGTGGTGCTGGAGCTCCAGCCTGGGTCCTCATATTTGCAGGAGGTGTGCTCTGCGTCCCTTTCAGCTCTCTCTCCAGCTCTCTGAATGTTTCATACATTTTCAAAATTGGTTTACTTGACTAATATGAGATTTCCACTCTGAAACTGATAGGATGCCCTCTGTTCTGAATGGATACATCTGGTTATCAGTTGGTTAATCAGGCTGTTTTTTCCTTCTTACGTCCAGAGACCTTGAAAAGAATGAAATCTGTGTGTGTTCTTTATCTCCCTCATGCAGAGTTAGGAGGGTAAGTCGTCATGAAGATGGTCCAAGCCTAGTTAAGGGGAACTGTCATCTGAAGTAGCCCTCTAGATGGATAAGACATTGTTAACCCTTTAGTATCTTTTCAGTGGTAGAGAGAAGGGAAACTTGTTTGGTTGTGAAGTACAAAAGATATGTAACTTTTGAAAAGGAAATTTGGAGATATTCATTCAAATAGAAAAGACATGTGCCCTTACACACACTGGACCCTACAGATGCTCAATGGTATGTCTGTGAATGGAGGAAGGGAGGAGGGGAGGAGAGAGAGAGAGAAAGAGAGAGAGATCTTTGATGATGACATAGTAGGGCACACACCCCCAGGCTCTAGAGTCTGTATTCTATCTCTGGGATCACATGGCCCCAGTACATCCATGGGTGTGTCCCTGTGACCTCCTGCAGTGCCAGATCCAGCACCAAACCATGGGGCCTGCACAACTGGACAGAGTATGGCTGGGAGTGGCCCCTGCCCCCAGCTCCACCGGGAAGGTCCCAAAAAACATTTGATGTAATTGTGTTAAAATTGTAAAGGAGAGGAATTGCCCAAAGGAAGAAACATGTATATAAAATGAGGATGCTCTATATAATATTGTCATGAAAAAAGTTTAGAATTTATTGAGTGCAAAATGATAGTCTGATGAAAATAATTTTATTATTTTAAAGTTGCACTTATCTCTAGACTGGAGACATGCATTGAGAAGTTAATTTGAAAGTCATGAAAAAAGGCAGTAATGTCTTTAAAAAAAGCTTTAAAATTCCTCTAACTATTCATCAAGTGGACAAAATGCAATTTTGTCTTTATCTGTTTATAGCATTTATATAATACACCTATACCCTTGTAAGTACAGAATCATTTATATTATTCAGAGATTTGTGTGTGTGTGTTGTGGGTGTGTGTGTGTTTTGGGCCACATCTGGCAGTACTCAGGGCTTTCTTCTAACTCTGCTCAGGGATCACTCCTGGTGGCACTGCTTGGCTGGCCACACACAAGGCAAGAATTTCACCCTTTGTGCTACCTTTCTGTCCTGTGTTTTCTCCGTCAAAGACCTGTATTTTAATGAAGAAAGTGCAGTGTGCCCTGGTCGGTCACTTCAGGATTTCCACCGCCAGGAACACACCTGGATGAGGAGTCAGGAATCTTCTAGCTAGAGCAGGGATGAGGGAGAGACACATGGAGGCGTCCATGCACACGAGACTGGCTTCTCAGTGAAAACTAAGTCTCCTCTGCTCTCCTTTTGTTCTCCCCTTCCTCTCTCCCCAATGCGGACAGGACCTGCTCCTGGCAGCTGCCTATGTTTCTGATGCCCAGTACAACAGAAATGTGCCCTTTGAAACATCGCCGCAGGCCATCAGGTGAGTGAAGAACCTGTCCCATACAGCCCCTTATTCTTTAGCACTTACATTCTTAAAGTTGGCCATTTTGTGTCTCCATTGAGAGCTATCCAGGCTGTGGCTCTGAGACTTGTATAAAACCCAATGCTTTCAACTGGTTTGGAACCAGGGCAATAGCTGAAAGGGCTGGAGGGTGGGCTGTGCATGTGTAAGGCCCCCAAATTTGAGCCCTGGCACTGTGTGACCCCTCCATGCAGTGTGTGGGCACGGGCCCAAGCACTGAATCATCAGGCCTGCATCGGTGCACCAGAGATGACCTGGAGTAGCTCCTGGACCCCCTAAACACTGCTCGGGAGCGCCCCCATGTCCCTACTGGCTAGGCTACTGTGCATGTAGTCAACTCTCTGCATGTCACATGTCACTGCCCACAGTCCTCTCAGTGCTCTTACTGTCTCCACACCCTGTGAGGAGATACTAATCCTAGCTTGGCACCTTTAAGACAACATACTCTTCTTCTTTTTTAAATTTAAAATAAAAATTAACCACCATGAAACTACAAAGTTATTCACGTTTGGGTTTCAGGCATACAATGTTTCAACACCAGGCCTTTCACCAGTGTCCACTTGCCTCCAATGCCACCCACCCAACTGTCAGTTTTCATGAGAGGCACTTTGTCTCTCTTTTGTGTGTGTGTGTGTGCGCTTCACACTGTGGTTTATTGTACTATTGGTTATAGGGTTTCATACGTAACACTTGACCACCTTGCAGCATCACATCCTCCTCCCAGTTCAACACTTCCGTCCCTCCATGGACATTGCCCTCCATGACCTAGCCCCCCATCCCCTCATATGGCATGTTTCCTACTGAATAACAGTTCTCATGGTCTTTGTTTCCATTGCCTTTGGGTATGAAGATATTCTTGACGTTAGAGAAGGGAGAGAGAGAGAGAGAGAGAAGAGAGAGAGAGAAGAGAGAGAATGCCTGCCGTAGAGGCAGACTGGTCTGGGGCTGGAGTGGAGGAGGGAAATGGGGGCACTTTCGTGTTGGGAAATGTGCATTAGTGGAGGGTGGATGCTGGAACACTGTGTGACTAAAAACCAATTCATGAAGGGCTTTATAATTGTATATCTCATGGTGGTATAATAAAATTTGGAAAAATATATTCTTGATGTTTTTTGATCCATGTTGTGCTTGGTACCCAGTCACACCATCTATTTGTGTTCTATAGTATGTGCTCACTTAAAGCCTGCCCCTTGCCCAGAATCTAAAAGACAATTGCCAAAGCCTAACCTGTGTTTGTCTGCTATTGCTATTCTTTGTTGCCATTGGGAGGGTGAGGTTCCCAAGCAGTGCTCAGAGGATTTTTGACCAGGTAGGTTGTGATTCAATGTCAGGGCCCAAGGATGTGGTATTGCTTAAGGGCTGTGGTGGCAGAGATGACCTGCACTGTCTCCAGGGCTGCATGCAGCAGTGTTTGGAGATGATATGTGGTACTGGGGATTGAACCAGGGTCGGCCGCATGTAGGGCAAGTACCTTAACCCTTGTATTTTCTCTGTGGTCCTGCTGTTACTAATGGTAAGTTTAGTGTGTTGACCTCCCTGTCCCTTGTTTAGAGCCACTGTTACTTTTCCCTCTTCAGACTTTATTATTTCTATAACCACTGGACGATGCGAGTAGTCACATACTTCTTTATCTGTGTGGACCTTTCTCTTGCCCTGTTTGAGGAGCCTGCGCTGTTTCCACTCCCTTTCTTGGTAAGTGAGTGTCAAACCCAGAATGTCTGGCCAGACTTTGTCATAGATGGTGGGACATTAGGTCTAGTCCCTTTATTCTCAAAGTTTTAGTGAATGTGGATTTAGGGTATTTCTATGTGCACATGGGCTAAACTGAGTAGCTGAGTCAGGTTTCAATAACACTTTATTAGTGGCACGGAGACAGTGGCATTGTGGAGTATGGTTTATGAACTTGCCGCCATTCCAACTTTTTTGCTATTCAAAGTTATTGGGCTATTTACTAGTGCCAATAACTCATCTCAGTGATCCAGTTAATGTGAGTTAACCAGCTGCAGCAGACGGTCTGAATAATAAATCGATAACCATCTCACACGAATTCTGTACTTGATCCCACTCTCTCCTTTCAGAGTCCTTATTGCTGAGTCACTTTGTAACTCCCAGAGACCATAATAGTTACTACAAACAGGTCAAGTTTAACTGCCCCAGCAACAAAGTACAGGCTTTTATCATCTGATAAAAAGCCTCAGAGACTTAGCCTTTGCTCAGCGTGTGTGTCCAGAAGCAAAGACCTCAAGTGCAAACACCTCCCACCCACCTTGGTTTGTCTGGCACTTGCCAATGCGTATACAATTGGATGCTTGGACCCCGAGTCAGCATGAGAGGACTTGACAGAAGGGAATAAAAATCTGAAGTGTGTCCCCTCAGGGGCCACCCAATGGTGGTCATGAGATCAGGCTCATTGTGGCGTGTATCAGTGAAGCCCTTGAGTAGAAACCCTGTAGGTAATGAGTGTCCACAAGAGACTGGAGAATGGCAGCAGAATGGGCCATTCACACACATCCCGGTGAGGAGAGTGACAGGGGGAGAAGGAGAATGAAGGACCTGCTCCTCTGAAGCACAGCTTTGGGCATCAGCTTCCGGTTAGGGTAACCAAACCTCTAGATGTCTCCTTTTAATCCAACATGGGGAGTCTGAGCTGATGGGAAGGGCCTGTCCTTGGGCTCCCTTTTCTGGATCCTCTGCCTGCTCACCCCTTCCCTCCCCAGCAGGCCCTGCCAGTACAGGCCCTGGAGTTGCTGGCTTGGGGGGGCAGGTTGCCTTTTGAGAGGATAAAAACACAATACAGTCAGCCAAGGGGTTGTCTGTAATTTGCAGTAAATGAAAGGCCATCACTGAGTCTCATGGGGCCCCCAGGGGTGGGGAGAGAACTAAGTGGTGGACGCCCGGTGTCTGTGTTCGCACGCAGGCCACCTCCATGGCAGAAGTGCTCTGTCTGACTGCGTTCTTCGGGAGACTCTTACACTTTGCCAAAGTCACGCCACAAAAGGTCTTCTGGAAGGACACCAAGAACATCTGCATCCTGGTCACCATTGCGGTGAGTGCTGCCCCAAGTGCTGTAGGGGTGTGTGGTCAGCGGAAACTGAGGGGAAAAGGGCGCCTCCACTGGAGTTGGTTGAGGAACGACAGCCACATGGTCGAGCAGATACCACCAGCACTGCCGCCAGCACGCCACAGCCGAAGAGCAAATAGTGCCAGGGAGGACAGGGTGAATATTTTATTGGATTATTTTTTGGTTTGGAGGGGCTATACCTGGTGGTGTTCAGGACCTACTCCTGACTCTGTGTTTGGAGGTCACTCCTGACTGATCTCAGGGGACAACAGGCACTACCAGAGGTAGAAAGGACAATGTGAATATTTTTGCCTGTTTTCGGGCCACCCTCAGTGGTGCTCAGGGCTTAATTTGACTCCTGTTGGGATTGGGGGCCCTATATTGTCTGTAGGGGCAGTTTGGGGAGCTGCTGGGGGCACCCCAGGGTGCACACAGTAGCCTATGTGTCCAGCCTCAGGGTCAGTATATGGCCCATTTGGACCGTGGGCCCACAGCTTGGTCTCTGTTTTGGGTACAGAGCTTATCTCTGACCCTGGCTCCTCTCACTGTTCCGTCCTGGGGTCAGTGTCTGACCCCTGGTTTCTTGCAGTCTTCCATCCTGGGGTCAATCTCTAACCCTGCTTCCTCTTAGTGTCCGGCCCTGGGGTCAGTGTCTCACCCTGGTTCCTCTCAGTGTCCGGCCCCATGGTCAGTGTCTAGCCCTGATTCCTTCAAGTGTTTGGCCCTGGGGCCAGTATCTGACAATTCCCTCCCCTTCCATTGTGAGCCCCGTGGCAGCTTCTCAGCTGCTGCCTTTCCAACTTTCTGTGCTTTCCCAGGAGTGCAAGGCTATGGGGGAACCCCAGGGACCACTGTGGATGGTGGGGGTGGGCCAGCAGTGCTGTGGTGTGGGCTTCCCTCTGACTCTGGTCTCTGGCCCCACTGTGCTGGCTGTTCCCTCGTCTGGGTTTTTTAGCTTGCTCTGGTGGACCCACGTCATCCACTGCTCCTAGCGCCTTCCCTATCTGTGACTTCCCCTTCCACCCCTGCATGCCTCCTCTCCTCTCTGACCTGCACCATTTGCCCTCTGCCCCCTCCACCTACCCCTCTTCCTCTTTGGACCATGAACCCATGGCTTGTCTCTATTGTGGGTGCATAGTCTGTCTCTGCTCTGAGCCCATCTGCTCCCGCTTGTGGTCCAGGTGCCTGACCCAGGATCTTGCTAGATGCTCCTGACCAGTGCTTTTCTCTTCCTACTCACTCTTCCTTCCCTTACTAGGTAATGAGGGGGATGAGGCACACCTGGCTGTGCACAGGGCTTGCTCCTAACTCTGCTCAGGGATCACTCCTGGTGGGGCTCAGAGGAACCCTGTGTGGTGCTGGGGATAGATCTGGGGTTGCTCACATGCAAGCCCAGTGCCTTACCCACACTGTACGGTCTCTTCAGCCCTGCCTTGTGGGGCTTCTTTTGTCTGCACTGTCCCATGACTCTTGTGTCCCATGTTCTAAATATTTGTTCTGACTCCCCCACATGTGTGCTGAACCCTCAGAATCTGCAGAGTACTTGTCCTTCTCTTTCAGAAGCATCTTCACTTTCTATGATTAAAGGTAATCATTTGCCATGTAAAAGGTAAATGAACCATTTGCATTTTCATCCTTGGCACCCCATTTGATCCCCCAAATTTTCCAGCTGGGTATGGCCCCCCAAACAACAACAACTTCGTAAAAAGAAAGAAAGAAACAGTTTAAAATAAACAGCTCTCACAGGCTGGCTCTGTCTGGGTCGGCTTATGTGACAGTTTGGTTTCAGTCCCTGTGCTCAGTGGCCTGCCCTTCCCTTTCCACGCCTGGCAGTGCTTGGGGCTTACTTCCAACTCGGCACTTGCTCACTCCTGGCGAGGATTGGGGGACCATATGCAGTGCTGGGAATGGAACCCAGGCCAGCCATAGGCAAGACAGAAGTGCCTTAACCCTGTATGATCAATCGGGCCTGACTTGTTTTTCTAAAATATACAGGGATCTTTGCCTTGTCCTCAGGTGGTCATGAACCTGGTATTAATTACAAGCTAGGAGGAATGTCTGTATTTCATGTATTCTCACCTGTCTTGCAAGGCTAGACCAAAGCTTCTTTTGTTTAGATTTTTCATGCCTTAATCCCTTTTCTCTAAGAAATTTTTTGTGAATTTCCAGGACTGTGACATAGTCACACGGATCAGTTACTGATCATGCATAATAAACTTCTTCCAAAACAAATTTTTCATCACCCCCCCACACTTGGCTACATGGCCCCGTGTGGGGTCATGACCCATAGTTTAAGAAGCTGAAGATAGAGTGAGTCAGGACATGGCCCAAGAGCACTGCACAGGAGGGCGCCGAGGTAATGTAGAGCTCTGCTGGGGTTCTGCTTCCAGCTGTATCCCCCTTAGCTGTGAGACCAGGGGCACACGCTCACCCTCTCTGTGCCTCGAGCATCTCCATGGGAATCATGCCTCTCCTTTTGGGAGACTGGACTCAGCCCATGGCTGCTTTATCATACCCCACAGTCCATAGTGGACACACAAAGAGCAGATTCTCTGAGTGTCAGAGTATAAAATGAACTGGACCTTGGAAGACTTGTTTTTCGTATGACAGATTGCGAGGACCTTCTCGAGTCAGTAGATTCAGATACACCCGTGGTCCTGGGCTGTCACTGGGAAGAGCAGCACTGACATGGCCATCCTGTGTCCCTCACAGCTGACCCTGATGGACCTGATTATCTACGGTTCCTTGGAAGCTGTCAACATCCACAGCATCCGCTGGTCCAGGGCCCTGAGGCCCGTCTTCCTGATTAACTGTCCTGAGAGCCGCCAGGTGAGACTCTAGCCCTTTGCTTTTGCGGAAGCTCCTCTGTCTTCTGGCACATATAGTGAACCTGTGTCTTCACAGATCCGCAGAGCTTTCCGAAGCATCCGGAAGACCCCTGCCCGACATCCTCTATGTCTTCCTCTTGTTCATGTTCAGTATGCTCATCTTCTCCCTGATGGCCCTGAAGCTGTTTGGGGACAGGTGAGCTCACTGCCATGTATGTTTCTGCATCCAGGGCACAGCAATCCCCTGTCTGATCCTTTGCCCAGACCTTCTCCTCGTTTCGACACCCTGGGAATGCTCTCGGGAGGCCGGAAGCACAGCTTCATTCATGTGTCTTTGGTTCCTCTCCAGGGGCCTTAAGACAGTGGAGGGGTCGCACTACTTCACCAACATCCTGGAGATCGCCTTTGAACTCTACGTGCTGGTCACCACGGCCAACAGCCCTGATGTGATGTAGGTGCCACCAACTCACCTTCCAGGGCCATGTTTCAGCCATGCATCCCAATGTTCCAATACCAACCCCACCATCATTGTGACTTTCCCTCCACCAATGCCCCAGTTTCTCACCCCCAAAGCTTGGCCTCTTAGTAGGAACAAAGTAATTTATATTTCTTATTAAAGCAAACATCTCACAATGGTGTTACTAAAAGGCATTGTCTGAGAATTGATTTACTGAGCTGTTAGGTACTAGTTGACCCTTCTGGGTTATTGTTTCAACTCATTGAGCTTAGTGGGCTTTTCCCCAATTTTTCCATCTAATTTTCTGTACTTCTACTGGGCTGTCAGTACTGTGAAATTAGGTGGTGCCTACCTCTGTCCCCAGAAGGCTACAGAAGTTTCTTCCTGGAGATCAGCCTTACCTCGGATGATTCAGAGGCAGCATGATTAGTCTGGAATAAATCTTTAAAACATAAAGCATCAGGGGAGACGGCTTTCATAATGTCTTCATTTGTAACTACTTCAGCTGAATTTCTGTTCTGGGATTTTCTTTGAGTCTTTAATGTTTGTAATATGAACCTAAAATACGGAAAACATGAAACTTAACTTTTCTTTCCTCTAGGATGCCTGCCTACGATGCCAGTTGGTGGTACTCACTGTACTTTATCTCCTATATCATCATCAACACATACATCTTCATGTCTGTCTTTCTGGCTGTGGTCTACAACAACTACAGGGAAGCACTTAAAGGTAACCCAGGAGTGCAGGGCCAGGGTGGGTGGGGGGCAGGTGCCCACCTGGGGGCAGTGTCTGGAAGGCTGGCAAGTGCATTTGCCAAGTCTTTGAAAATGTTCTTTATCCTTCTGGGGGTGCATCTGGGGACATGCTTGCTGCCTTGTTCTCTTCTGCCTATCTGTAATGGTCTGAGCAAAGTGAACACCAGCAGCCCTGGCTTTGCCCCTTGTTTTCAGCACATAGCATGGATGGTGTCTCCTTGAGATATTTCTCTAACTACTCTTTGCGGGAAAGGAAAGTCCTAAATCTTACGCAGGCTTTACAGGTCTGTGACCTTTCCTCACATAAAAGAACATCAGGAAAGAGACAGATAGTGAAGGCTGTGCAGATGGATGAGACGGGCCTGGGAGATTCTCAGAAATTCCAGTTCTTCTCCCTCCCACCCCCCTTCACTTCCCCATGGAAGCAGCCAACAGTTTCTGTTCCGTTCCCAGCCCTCCCCATTTTTCCCAGTTTTGGAGAATTCCAGCAGATGTTGTGTGGGTGGAGGATGTGGATTCTTCAGCCTGGATTCTCTCAGGATACCTCGGCCCCCCTGCCTGATCATGCCCCCTGTTTGGGGTGTCATTAGTATTGTGAAATTCGCTTTGCAGAGAAACATTTCTTCTCAGGATGAATTTCCTTTGGACAGACCTAGCTTTGGGCTCTTGATCCTTTTAATTCTGTTGCAGGTGGGAGAGGTGGCTCCCACCAGAAGGAGTAGGGTTCTCAGGGTGACTTATGTGAAGTGGGGAGGAGAGAGGTGTGGCCTTGAGAAGGGTATCTACTTTCCCCTCTCTGCCTTCTTTGAGGTTCTGAGAATCTCCCCAGGTCTGCCTCATAGCCCTTCCCTGGGAAGGACTGTGCAATCTAGGACTGAGGAGTATGTTCTGAGCCCCTACATGGTAGAGATCTCACATCCTCCTCTCCTCCTCTTATTCTTCCTCCTCCTCCTCTTCCTCCTCCTGCTCCTTCTCCTCGTTCTTGATGGACTTGACAGCCAGTCTGTCTTCTCTCTCTTTCTCCTGTGTCTCCCTCCCTCTCCCTGGCAGAGCTTGTTTCCTTCCTTTCTGCAATCTTCCCCTCTTGGGCAGAGCCGCGTCAGGACTGGTCTGCACCCTGTGGCTCTCTCTCACCACTCATGCTGACTCTGGGTAAGGTGGACGGGGCTGATCTTGGGGGGACCGGGAAGGACTCACCCCTTGCTTAGCTGAGGCAGCAGTGCTTTCTCTTGGACCCTTTCATGACTTTGATCTGTTAGGGGGACAAAAGACAAGGCTTCTCATAATCCTTTTGTGTGTGTGTGTGTGTGTGTGTGTGTGTGTGTGTGTGTGCGTGTGCGTTTAAAGAACGAGATCCGCACACTGGCCTTACTGAAGCGACACAAGATGTTGGAGGCGTTCAGCATTCTGAAAGTCAAGGTGGGCACAGAATTTGTGGTTCCTGAGGCCCGCTGGAGGCAGCTGACTAAGGTCGTGGCACGGACATCAGCAGCTCCCACCTAGAGCTGCTTCTCCAGATCTGTGACGAGGGCCAGAAGGGATATGTGGGTAAGGACCCCTCAACCTTCCTCTTCCCTGAATGTCCTAAAGAAGGACAGGGACTGGGGTAAATACTCCTCTGAAAGGGAGGAGTAGAGGCTGGAGAACTGGGGTGAGGTTAATTGCAGCCTTGCATACATCTGACTCAGGTTGATCCTGGATAGGGTCCCCAAGCATCGTCATGTTCATCCTGGACGTGCCTGAGCACTGCCTGGTGGCCTGGGTAACTCCCAGCACTATGGGCCTAAACAGCTCTGCATCCCCGGCCATCAGTCAGCAAGGTCGCTGGCCTCTGTTCATTACCAGATCTTTATTGTGAATTCAAACATCTCTCGCATAGTTCAAAGACGGAACTCATTAGAGTTCAAGATTTTACCAGTACTCCATAGATGTGCCAAAAGAACATGCTAGAGAGTTTAGGATTTAACAGACTTCCTTTTGCAAAGCAGAGGTGTCCATTTAAATATTGTTCCTGCAGAGTATCATCTTTAATGGAGACTGCCAATCAAATGTGTTGACTTTTTAAGAATCATAGGTTATCTTGAACAAAAAATAGCAGTAATCCCTAGTGTCTGGGGATTACCAGTAAGTCCTGGGGTCTGGGACAAAAGGTCCTTTGTTCAAACAAATTGCTATTTTAGTGATTGCCCATAAACTACTTGAATGATAGGCGCTGAGCAGGATTACTGACTGCGCTTCATGCAGGTGAGGGGTGGCAGTGCCAGCATTTTTTATTTTCCTCTTCATCAGTAGTTATGAGTCTTTGTGGCTTCCAAGGCTAAACATTGGAATTCTTTGACTACTAAAACTGTTCAGTTGAGAAGACAAGTAACCAAGATGGAAGCCTGAATTATTAATAGAGAATGTGTTACTGGCAGCATATTCTTCAACATGGCTTGGCAGACTGATCCTAGGATAAAGATGACCCATTGCCTAGTGGAGTACTAGAACCTAGGCATTTCTTTGCAACTATAAATGGGAATATTTAAATTTTCTTTACCCCAACTTATTTATTGTTTGCATGTGGAAATGTAAGAAATTTGTGTATAGTTTTGTATATATAAAACATATATACAAAACTACACACATATAGTTTTGTATGTTTATACACACATATATATATATGATTGAATTCTACCATTCTACTGAACTCATTTCTAAATAGTTTTGCAGATGGCGTGAATTATATACATGAAAAACTTTAAGATGTCAGCGATTTCTTTTTTTACTATTATGGGGGCCAGAACCTGTGGTGCTTGGTGCTTGGGGTGCCAAGGGTTGAATCCAGTATCTCACATTTGCATGGCAAGTGCTCTACCATCTGAGTTATATCCCCAGCCCAGGAGACTTTCTTTTGTTTCTAAAGTATTTGACTTATTCTCCAAAAAAAACAAACAAGACTCTGCACATTTTATTTTATATTATTTATTTTTTGCTTTTTTGGGCTATACCCGGCAATACTCAAGGGTGATTTCTGACTCTGCACTTAGGAATTACTCCTGGCAGTGCTTGGGGACCATTTGGGATGTCGGGGATTGAACTCAGGTCAGCTGCCTGCAAGGCAAATGCTCTAACTGCTGTGCTATCTCTCCGATCCTTCTTTGCACGTTTTAATTCCATCCATTTGATGTAGGAAAAGAGGAGTCAAAGGTGGGTGGGGTTAAGGTTTAGTGAGGGATGGGGAGGGTGCTGCTTTTCTGTGTTTGTGTTCCCACTTCAGAAAGATTTCAGAAGTGGGTTTAGTTCAACAGGGATAAAAGCAAGGGAAGCTAGGGAAAATGAAAACAATATAGTTTTAAAGAATGAATTTAAAAAAAAATTTTTATTAAATATTTTATTATACCACCGTGAGATATACAATTACAACATTGTTCATGTTTGGGAGGTTTCGGTCACATAGTGTTCCAACACCCCACCCTCCACCAGTGCCCATTTCCCACCACCAATGTCCCCAATTCCCTCCCCCTCCCATAGCCTGCCTAAATGGCAGGTTCTTTATGTCTTTTCTCTCTCCCTCTCTCTCTTTTCCCTTCTCTTACACATTGTGGGTTGCACTACATACACTTAGAGGCCATCATGTGCATTTTTTTGCCTCTATTTAATGCTCAGTTCTAGGTTGGTACCCTTTCGACTAAAGAATGAATTTTATGGGCAGGAAGTGTACGGGTTACAGCAGGTAAAGTGTTTGCTTTGCTTGCAGCCAGACTGGGTTTGATCCCCAGAACCCCATAGTGTCCCTGAGCACAGAGCCAAGGGTAAGCCTTGAACACATTGAATGGGGTTCAAAAACTGAAAAGAAAAACATTAGTTTTCAGGGAACACAGAAAGAGCCATTGAGCATGTGCTTGTATGCAGGAAGCCCGGGTTCACTCCCGGGCACCACCCTGTCCCGGAGCACTGCTGGAAGCGACCCCCAACCACCACCAGGTGTGACCTGAAAACCAAAAATAAATAAATAAAAGCAGAGACAGACAAGACAGGCAGAACTTAGAGAGCTGAAAGGGAGAGTGGACTGGGAAGGGAGCTGTCCAGGCATAAGGAGCTCTGTGTGGTGGCTCACTGCACTCAGCTGCTGTTGGCGGACAGGAAGGCCTGGTCCTAGGGCTGGGACTTTAAGCTCACTTGAACGGGATTTGAAAACATCTGTCCAACCTGATAGCTTCCTTATCTATTTCCAGGAATTGCTCACTTGGCTCTGGAATTGTGCAAGCTCCACTGGTCTAGTTGAGCATATCAGGCTCCTGGAGGGCACGTGCCTCCCATGAGATGGCAGAGGTGCACGTCGCCTCATATAAGATGGCAGGGATATGTGTGGAACCACCATTATGGCTGACTTTGTAACCAGAAGAATGCATAGCTTAGCAGCTTACCTGGTCACTCTCTCTGCCTTGCACCGATGAGTGTGCATAGGTACAGGAATTTCACGCTTAAGCAGGTTGTTAACATCCACCTGCCTCGTGGGCAGAGGTACACAGTAGAGACTTGCCCAGTGTCCTAGGAATTCTGCAGAAATTTGGTGTGTTTAAGGTAGCCCACAAAGGGCACATTCTACTTGGATTGAGGATGATGAACATATTGTGAGTTTGAGAGAGTCCTAGAGAAGTGAGTTAAGAGGCAGATACTGAGGGCAGGAAGAAAGTGGAAGGGTGCTAGTTGGTGATCATGTGGTGAGGAAGGGAAACACTTTTTCTGCAAGACTGGAAGGATAAAGTTAATATTGATAGGGGCTGGAGCGATAGCACAGCGGGTAGGGTGTTTGCCTTGCATGCAGCCGACCTGGGTTCGATCCCCAGTGTCCCATATGGTCCCCCAAGCACTGCCAGGAGTAATTCCTGAGTGAAGAGCCAGGAGTAACCCCCTGAGCATCGCCAGGTGTGACCCAAAAAGCAAAAAATAAATAAATAAATAAATAAAAGTCAATATTGATAACAGCTGATGACAAGAACACATTTTTAGAGAATATGCGGAGAAAAGGGAACTCTTGTGCAATATTGATAGAAACATGAATAGGTGCCACCATTCACTTCACTTGTCTTCCTGTTGTTCATCGATTTGCTTGAGTGGGCAACAGTAACATCTCCATACATCTCGTACATGCTAGTGTAGCCCAAGGGCATCTGCTTGCTCCAGGAACATGAAGAGCCTCAAACCATTCCTTCAGGTCATGGAAATGAGGTCTATAATTGTTACTGGTTTTTGGCATATCAAATATGACATGGGTAGCTTGCCAGGATCTGCGGTGCCACCATTATGGAAAGAGTATGAGTTGTCCTCAAACTATTCACTTGATCACTTGAATCCCGTTAATCATCGATTTGCTCAAGCGGGCGCCAGTAACTCAAACTATTACAAATAGAAATTCCAAAGCCAGTGAGAAGAGAAGGCTTAAGGCCCTCGTTTTGCATCCTGCCTGCTCTAGCTGATCTCTGACACTGCCAATGGTCCCCTAAGTACAACCAGGAGTCACTCCTCACCCTCTCCCTCCATGAAATTCTATTTGATCCAGTTATTTTTACTTCCAGTTGTTTACCTCAAAGATCATGAAAACATTAATTTGAAGAGATTTATGTACCTTGTATTGATTCACTATTTACAATAGTCAAGAGGTTGGAACCAACCTTAGTACATAGTGACAGGCGCTTGGATAGAGAAGCTGCAGTATATGTACACAGTGAATACAACTTGGCTATAAGAAAAGAAAAAATCCTGCCATTTGCAATCATAAAGAGGCATTGAGACAGTATCCTCAGTGAAATAAGTCAGCTGGAGAAAGACAAACACCATATGACTTCCCTTATATTTGCTATGTAAAGAAAATCAACGAATGAGCCAAATAAGATAAAAATTAGCTTTCAGACTGAGACCAAGTGAGTGGTTTCTGAGAGGAAGGAGAATAAGTCAGAGAAAAGGGAACAATTGTATGATGAAGGAGGAAATTGAACCCTTAGTGGGAAGTACAATAGATGAATGGATTATTTACAGATATTGATGTACGGTGCTGCACACCAGAAAGTGCCATTATGTTCTACTGCAATGTTACTTCACTAATGAGTGGAAAAGCAACAAGGGCCCCTGGGAGGAGGAAATCAGAATGGCGTGCACCGGCATTAACAAACCAGCAAAACGTCATGCTGAGTTGACTGAGGGTCTGTGTGAGGCTAGGGGGCTGCTCAGCCCCTCCGGCTCCTTAACTATGCCCCTTCACCCTTCAGCTCACCTTTGACATGCAGACCCAAGCATCTGTGATAACTTCACTTTGCTCTTTGGGTCTTCATGTCACATGAACCTTGGAGTCATGGATCTTGAGGTTATGTTTTCATTGCAGACAAAATGAACTTTGTCCGTTTGGCTGACCTCCTCAACATCCAGGTGGTCACCATCAGCATCAGGACACACCCGCTGGAAACCTGGATCCCGGGTATACCAGTCATCTGCAAGCCTCTGGGTCCAGAAGATGGTTCGGCACAGGCAAGTGAGATGGGACTGGTCTTCTCCCAAGGTGCTTTAAAAACAGAGGAATCTGATAATTCCATCAGGACCGAATGTCTTTCATTAATTGAAGAGACACATCAAACCCCTGCTCACCACTTTTGATGTTTCTTAGTGAGGCACTGGAAGGGTTCTGGACAGTTTATACTAGACCTTAGACAGAAGGAAAGGTTTCTAGATTATGTTTCCTTCTGTGATGTTTTTTAAGATAGTCAAAGATCATGGATCATCAGCTTCTTTCCCTGAGTCAAAGAAGCTGAAAACTGAATTCGGAGCATCCAGTCCGTTACAGTTAATAGAAGTTTTGTTAGGTATGACCCTGTGACTCTTTAAAATATATGATGAAAACGAGAACAGAGCTACAAGAATTGGATAGTTCCTGTGCCACATTACACAGGTTGATGAATTCTTTTACTTTCAAGCCGATGGCGTCCATAGAGTCACTGCTGCCTGAAGCTTTAAACCTATGATGTAGGCAGATATTCCTTTTAGCTGCCCATAGTTTATCAACAGAGTTCTTCATTGTTGTGGCCCCTTTCTGCAGATTCTAGTGTTGAGTTCTGATGTGTTTCATGGAATTCAGAGCTGGACCCTGTAGCTTATTGGGGGAACAGTGGGTCAGAGCCCCTTGTCTGTCTTCCTCAGTCACACACAGGATTCCCTGGAGCACAGGTGTCAGGGCCACCTGCTCCTTGAAACACTGAACCAAGTTTGTCATTTTTTTTTTTTTTTTTCTTTTTTGGGTCACACCCGGCAATGCTCAGGAGTTACTCCTGGTTCTCCACTCAGGAATTACTCCTGGTGGTGCTCGGGGATCATATGGGATGCTGGGGATCAAACCCGGGCCGGCATGGGCCGGCCACGTGCAAGGCAAATGCCCAACCCGCTGGGCTATCGCTCCGGCCCCTAAGTTTGTCATTTTTGTCCCACTCATTTTTACCCCGGAGTTGGGTGAGGAAGATGGACATACCAATCTCTGGGTGACTTGGGTGTATCGGAGGTGAAGAGGTCTTCAGAGACTCTCTTGTTTGAGGAGGCTAATTTTCTAGGAATAGGCTTCAGAACTGTAGTGGCCCTGTGCTACCCCTGAGCCTTCTTGCCCCTTACCCTCAGTTTTGCCTACGCTTTCCTAGAGTCCGGGTAGATTGAGCCCTCGAAGAGAGACCTGGGAAAACTACAGCTCTCTCCTGCCCAGGGGAGGTGGGTTGCCAAAGCTGAGGGGACCCAGGTGTGTTCCCACACCTAGTGAGTGTGAGTGAGAATATGTGCGTGAGTATTGTGAGTGTGAGAGTGAGAGTGTGTGTGTATGCATGAGTGTGAATGAATGTGTATGCATGAGCGTGAGTTTGTGAGTATATCAGTGTTTGTGTGTGAGAGTGTTTGAGAGTAAGAGTATGTGAGAGTTGTGAGATTATATGAGTGTGATGATAAGAGTGACTGAATATGTATGAACAAGTGTGTATGTGTGAGAATGAGAACAGAAGTGTGTTCAACAGTGAGTGTGTGAGAATGAGTGTATGTATAACAATGTGTGTGAGAGTGAGTTCATGTGAGGTATTTGAGTGAGTGTGAGAGTGAGTGCATGTTTAACAATGAGTGTGTGAGAATGAGTTTGTGTGTTTGGAGAGTGCCGAGGGGTTGGGGGAAGGCAGTATTTCACGTTCCTTTACCCCTTAGCTGGGACACAATGTGAGCTGTTGGCTCTGAACATGTTCTTTCACTGAAATGCCTCCTGTGGGGTCCCTTCTTTTCTCTCACCTCAGGATTTTTGTCTGGGTGTATGACATCATCATTCTTATAAATGCCATATTCATTGCTCTGGATGAGGAAAATCCCTTCATCTCCTACTCAGAATGGCTCTTCCTTGCTCTCTATGTGATTGAGATTCTCCTGAAACTCTACACGTATGAGCCCAGGTCCTACTTTGGAAGGAAGCAGTTCTGGAATTGGTGAGCATATGTCACTGAGAGGGGGCCAGAGACTCCTGCAGGGGTGGGGGAAGGGCTGGGCCTCTTCTCATAGTTTGGGGAATACATATGTGTAGATTTCTAAGCCTCCTGCCTCATTATGACCTTCCTTCCTCCCTCTCTCTTTCTCTCTCTTTCTTCCCTTCCTTCCACCCTCCCTCCTCCCTCTCTCCCTCCCTCCCCACACCTTCCTTCCTTCCTTCCTTCCTCCTTCCTCCCTCCCTCCCACCTCTCCCTCCCTCCCTCCCATTCCTCCCTCCTTCCTTCCTTCCTTCCTTCCTTCCTTCCTTCCTTCCTTCCTTCCTTCCTTCCTTCCTTCCTTCCTTCCTTCCTTCCTTCCTTCCTTCCTTCCTTCCTTCCTTCCTTCCTTCCTTCCTTCCTTCCTTCCTTCCTTCCTTCCTTCCTTCCTTCCTTCCTTCCTTCCTTCCTTCCTTCCTTCCTTCCTTCCTTCCTTCCTTCCTGCCTGCCTGCCTGCCTTCCTTCCTTCCTTCTCCTTCCTTCTTTCCTCACTGGCTAAGCTCAGGGATCACTCCTGGCGGGACCAAACCTGTGGTGCAAGAGCCCTGCCCTCTGTACTATCCCTCTGGCCCCTGAGGAATCTTAGAATGACAGACTCCTGGGGGCTGGAGGCCTCTGGTTCCATAAAAGCTGTTCCTTGGGACATCAGTTTGAGCTGTCTAGTTAGTATCAGAACCATAATCCTGGATCTTGGATTTGGAAAGGCTCTTCGAGCATCAGACCCAACAAGGAAATACCTCCCAGAGCTTTCTGGCCTCCCAGAGGTCGAGTCACACGGATTGACCTATGTGGCTGGACTTCAGGACTGCTACCAGGCTCTTCACTGGGCCAGTGGGACTGTGGTGGCATTCTCTTATCCAGGCCCAGCCTCCCGTTTTAGATCTTTGCTCTCATGTCACACACTTGCCTGTTCATCTCCAGAGCCTCTGGGCCAGGCAGTGGGGTCCACAAAAGAACAGACAGGGCTTGAGCCAGGCAGGCAGAACTGGATATGCGTGACCCTATCCTCACTCCAGGAAACACTCTAGGCTGGTGTGTGGCCGAGGGAGATAGCTTGGGTCAGTCTTGTGCTTTGGCATCATTATCAGAAAGAAAAGCGGCGACATGACGACTCTCCTCTTGAGCTAAAATGTTATAATGAGGGGTCGGAGGCGATAGTCCAGCTGGTAGGGCATTTGCCTTGCACGCGGCCAGCCTGTGCTGGCCGGGTTCGATCCCTGGAGTCCCATATGGTTCCCGAGCACTGCCAGGAGTAATTCCTGAGCGAAGAGTCAGGAGTAACCCCTGAGCATTGCCGGGTGTGACCCAAAAAAGCAAAAACAAACAAACAAACAAACAAATAAACATGTTATAATGAACCTAGTGAAACCAGTGTCGGGAATGGTGATCTGGTGTGTTCTGAACAGGTGCCAGGTGTTCTCAGCTGTGATTTGGAAAGATAGAGTGAGCCTGAATTAGCTCATTGCCAACAGTCCCCTTGTCGCTCACTGGTGCAGCCCATGAAGGCGGGCTGGAGCACTCAAATAGAGTGCTCTGTCCAATGACCTCACCTGGATGGAAGCTCATTTTGCATGTGGAGCACATGTGAAGCACTTCTTGCCAGACACTGCAGGGGAGGTTTGCTCGGTGTTGGCTCTGTCTGGCACCGGACAGGTCTTTGTCCTTACTCCCTGCTGATGTGCTCTGTGTGGCAGGTTTGACACGCTGATCATCCTCGCTGCACTGCTGGCCACTGTGGTCAACACGTCCATTCAGTCAGGTGAGTCCCACTTCTCACTCCCAGCCCTGTGCATTGCTGCGTCCCCCTTGCCGCAGGGGCCCAGCGTTCCAGGACAGAGTGATGCAGAGAGGACCAGGCAGTGGTCTGTGTGCCCAGATGGAAGGCAGCCGCCTGGAGGTTCAGCCACTTACAGCGTTTCACCTGCCAATGCCCATGACACCAAATACTGCCTGTCCCCCAGTGCCGCTGCTTTGCTCGTCACATTGATGAGGGAAAAGACCCTGATGAGAACAACGGCTTCTGCTGCTGGCCCTGACAGAGCAGGGTGACCCGAGGGCTGGTTTTACTACTGCATTGAGCAGTCACAGTTGTTTCTACATACCTGAGTTAGGACTCACTGACTCCTCTCCCATCCCCAGCTATTACTTCTTTTAACTCACCTGTGCACTCACATCTCTGTCCTCAGCCCATCCTGGGCCCCCAGCCAGGCTCCAGCATGGCCTCTTGCACCTCTCTTCTCTCTAGCCTCCTGTGGCTACCATCGGACCACCAGGCACACACCTGTTGTTCCGTTTGGGCTGTACCTGTGTGAGGGCGCAGGGGAAGACAGCGCCATAGAAGTGGGTCTGCAGTAGAGCAAAGGGTGGTCTCCAATGTCTGCCTTCACTCACTGTTCCTTAGCTCGGGGACTTCAGGGACTCAGCTGCCCACGGGACTGGCTCAGCTTCCTTCTGCAGGGAAGGGGGTTGTGGGGAAACACTCGAGGTGGCCCCACCCCCAGCGCATTGTCCTGAGTTCTTGAGAAGCTGCATCTTGCCCAGTTTCTAGCATCCCAGCACCTCCCGCAGGGGGCCCGTGACTGTTCTTTTTCTAGCCAGAAAATACAACAGCCAGCAGATCCTAGACATCGTCCTGATACTGAGGGTCCTTCGTCTCCTGAGGGTCATTGTCAGCATTCAGAGGTGAGCAGAAGGCCCTGGTGGATGGCCCGCCTGACTCTGGTCTTATACTTAGACTCAGGGGTTCTCCTGGATCGTCCCTGGACCCTGCTCCTCAACCCTGTGGGTCAACTTGAGTGACCTAGGCCAGCCCTTTCTCCTTAAATCCCCCCAGCACTTCTCTGCAGAGCGGCTCTGTGATCTGTGGTTTTCTGAGAGGACAGTATTGTTAAGTTATTCCCCCAAGGCATCCAGAGAGGTTAAGTAACTCCCCTCAAGACATCCAGCTGGAAAGAGGCAGAACTGAGATGCAAGCCCAGAGGTCCGACCCTGGGACCTCTGGAGAAACCCTTCTGAGTTGCTAGACTGGGAGCCCTTCCCAGAGTATGGGGAATGCTCCCCAAAAAGTGCTCAGTGGTCACCCTAAGCCTGCAGGTCTGCCTGAAAGCAGGCTGGATGGATGGAGAAGACGAGGGGGACGGAAGCAGATGAAGGAGCAAGTTTCTGAGCCTCGTCATCATTTCTGTTTTTTTTTTTTTTTTTTTTTTTGCGGTGACATCTCCTATGATGTCCTTTCCTGTGTATGGCAGAGAGTGTCCAGGCAGAGATCAGGGCTCCTATCAGGGCTCCTGGGGTCACGCCTGGCTCTGGGCCTCATACTGAGCTGAGTGATTCTGGAGGCTGTGGGGTCACCCCCAGCAGCACCAGGGTAGAGCCCAGGGCATGGTGTGCGCTGGGCATGCCCACCAGCCCTGCCAGCTCCGTCCTTGTCCCTTCCAGCCTGAGACACTAGCTGGAAGGTGGGCCAGCGGCAGGGCTTCAGGCATGAGTCTGTTGGGACCCACGTCCAGGTTCAGCCAGCTCTGCTGGGGTGGCCCTGAATTCCACAGTGGCGCCAGAGGCCTTGAGCAGCTCCTCAACCTTGAGCCCCACCTGGGGAGAAACTCTGGGTTCACCCCCACCTTAGCTTGGTGCCTCACATGGGGTGACACAGCTGTCCTGAGGAGGAACAGGCCTGGTGTGTTCAGGGTTCAAGTTCTGCATGTGTCAGTTATGCACACACATCACATACCACACCACATACATATACCACGCACACCATGGACTACACACACATGAAAGAAAGAAAAAAGAAAGAAAGAGAGAGAAAAGAGAAGGTAGGAAAGAAGGAAGGAAGGAAGGACAGACAGACAGACAGAAAGAAAGAAAGAAAGAAAGAACGAAAAAGAAAGAAAGGAAGGAAGGAAGGAAGGAAGGAAGGAAGGAAGGAAGGAAGGAAAGAAAGAAAGGAAGGAAGGAAGGAAGGAAGGAGAGAAAGAAAGAAAGAAAGAAAGAAAGGAAGAAAGAAGGAAAGGAAGGAAAGGAAGGAAGGAAGGAAGGAAGGAAGGAAGGAAAGAAAGAAAGAGAATCACACACATACACACACACCCCACCTCCCTTTTGCCTCATGAGCTCTGTGTGTTTTAGGTTCGGGTTATCGTGACCACCTTAATTAACATCGGCCCCACGATGCTGACTTTTGGGGGACTTGTCTTGGTAAGTAGCCACTCCTGTGGCTATTACATATGAGGAAAGTAGTAAGATGTTCACTTTATTTATTTATTTATTTGTTTGTTTGTTTGTTTGTTTTGGCTTTTTGAGTCACACCCAGTGATGCTCAGGGCTGACTCCTGGCTCTGCCCTTAGAAATCACTCCTGATGGGGTTCGGGGACCATACGGGATGCCGGGGATGGAACCTGGGTCGCCGTGTGCAAGGCAAACGCCCTCCCGCTGTACTTAGCAGCAGCACTCAATGATGTGACTCAGTGACTCTGGCTCTGTGCTTAGAATTACTCCTGGCAGTGCTAGAGGACCCTGTGGGAAGCTGGGGATCGAACTCCAGATGGCTGCAAGGCAAATGCCCTATCCACTGTGCCTGCCAGGGCACACCTTATGACTTCCACTTTTCTTTAGTTCTTCATTGACAGCTGAAACACATGGCTCACAGTTTCTGTCCATTCTTCTCTTGGTTTTAGTTTTATGTGATTTTCAGGAGTGTTTTCCTATTAACGAAAAGGACTTGGTAAATAGTATGAAGAATAATTCCTTCACCTTTTCAATCTCTTGTGTTTTTCCTGCATAACAATTGTGGGCCTGAGAGACAGCACAGGGGTTAGGACACTTAACTGCACGTGGCTGACCCTGGTTTGATTTTGGGCCCAACATAAGGTTTCCCTGAGCCATGTCAGGAGTGATCCCAGAGCACAGAGCCAGGAGTAAGTCTTGAGCGCCTCTGGGTGTGACCCCCAAAACAAACACAAAGATCTGTGGCCACTGTTGGCCATGCATACTTTTGGAGTCACTTTGGTCCATCTTTATCTTTATATTCTTTAGCTGGTGCATTTGTACCTTTTCCAATTTTCCCTTAGTTCCTTTATGTTTTGTGTTTCATATTAAACTCTTTGCTCACTTTGGGATTTCTTTTGATATAAAAACGGGATAAAGATCCAACATTACTGATCTTCCTCACAGCGATTGTTTGGGAGCATTTAACCCACTAACTTGCAGCTCCGTTCTCCACTTTGTGAGTGCAGCTGTGGGAAGTGCTGGTTGTGTCCTCGCTGGCCCGCTGCACCCGCACTCCAAGGCTGCTGGAACTGTGGCTGGGAGGGCTCCTTGCCCCACACCAGAGTAGCCCCTGGTGCTGGTCATGTGTTTGGCCAGTGTCCCCATCCTCCTGGCCCGGTGCCCTCCCCTCTCACCGGCACTGCCCACCCAGGTGGTGTACTACGTGTTCGCCATCATCGGGATGGAGGTGTTCCACGGCAAAGTCCGCTTCTTGGGTCCCAACCTCACCACCCCTGGGACTCTGGCGTGCGGGAACCTGGCCCTGAAGGACTCGGAGTTCGCCCGCAACGGCTACTGCAAGAACAACTTCAATGACCTCGCGCGGCCCTCGTCACGCTCCTGGAGCTCACGGTGGTCAACCAGTGGCACAGTATCCTTTCCGGGGTGGGCAGGCTGGAATGCCCAGCGGGGCCAAGAGTGGCTCAGGCCGTCCTGTCCTGCCTCGCGCTGCTTCCTTAGCGGCCCAGTCCTTGCCGATGGCTTTGCCCGCGTCACCCACCAGGCGGCCAGACTCTACTTCATTGGCTTCCATGTCGTGGTCGTCATCCTGATTGTCAAGTGAGTCCCTCCCCCACTGCGGCGCCTCTGTCTCTCTCTGCCCCGGGTCCGATGTGGCCAGCGTCATCTGCCCGTGCCTCGAGAGGGCTTCTGGTTTTGTCCCCACAGGCATGTGGCATTAGGCCTGTAGGTGCTGCGTCCATCCCACAAGGCCTGAGGGTTAAGAGAGGATTCTGGGGTCCTGGCTGTCTCCCTACCCCTCCCCCCACACCGTGATGGCATTACAAGGAGCCGCCCTGGGAATTGCTGCTACACTCACCAAACACATCCACTAGCTGTGTCCTGCAGAGCCTGGAGAACCCTCAGGTGGATCCCTGGGTCCTGTTTATGGCCTGTCCCCAGGTGGCAGGGCTGTGCCCACACCCCAAGAGCTCTGCACTGCTCCAGGCCACCTTGCTTTCTCTTCTGAGACCACCATTACCACGGGAACTGCTGTGACAACTTGGTACAGCGGGTGTGGGTTTCTTCCAGCATAGGGACTTCTTTGTGTGTGTGTGGTGGAAGGGTGGGCCGTGATGGGCTGTGATCAGGGACTGCTCCCGGGTGCTTGGGGGTCACTTTAAGAAACGCCGGGGACCATGCAGTGCTAGGAGAGTGGGGGTCGGCTGCATGTAGGCAAGTACCTTAGCCCTGTGCCTCTCTCCAGCCCCCCACTGGGAATCTGATTCTCACTGTTGCCCCTCCCAGGGCCCGAGTTAGAGGCTCAGCATCACTGGGCTGGCTCCCTCACAGAATCTGGGTCTTGCAGTTCTGTGGTGACAGCCCAGCCCCTAGCCTTCCCCAGGGCTGGTTTTGCCATCTGCCGCCTGCTGCCTTGGACTCAATGTGTCCTGCTTGAGGGAGTGCTGAAAGGGAGCTCCCTGGACATATAGCTCGGTCATATAGCCTGTCCACTATAGCCTGACGGGGCTACAGAGCTAGGGGAGCCTGTGGAAAAGTGTCCCCAGGGGGTCTCAGAAAGGCTGCCCCAGTGCAGGCCCTGCCAGGCAGCAGAGATGTTCCTGCTCTCTCTGGGGAGCTCTGTGTGTGTGTGTGTGCGTGTGCGGCGCACTCGTGTGTTTGCATGTGCACATGTGTGGATGTATGTGCATGCACTTGAAGTGTGTATATGTGTGTGCATGTGTGTGAGTATGCATGTGCATGCACGTGTGTGTGAAAGTGCCCATATGTGTGCATATGTGAGTGCATGTGCGTGTGAATGCATGTGTGTACACACATGCGTGCATGTGCTACAGCCTGGCTCCATCATGTCCCTATCAGGTCAGAGGGCTGCGGGGCTGCAAGTCTCCCCTCTGCGTCCACTAAGGGGTGAGCTGCTGCCCTGGTGGGCTCCCCACGTGCTCCCCAACCCCTGACTCCTAGAGGAGTCTGCAGGGTGCAGCTCTGTGTGTGCCCAGTGCCCTGCGCTTCATGCCCTGCTGGGTGCTGAGCTGGGGTGGGGGTGTGGGGAGCTGGGCAGCAAAGGGGACAGCAAATGAGGACCTCCATCTTGGGGCACCGAGGGGTGGCCCAGGTCTTTGGGAGAATTTTCTCCTAGTGTCCATGCACTGAGATCCCTCTGCTTCCCTGGGGAAGGACACTTCGCCTCTGCTCAGGGGTAATGACCGCAGAGCTGTCGGGGAGAGTCCAGCACCAGCACTGACTCAGCTCATGTCCCTAAAATGAAATGCCTTTTCCTTCACAGTCCACCATCTAGGTGTTGTGGGGAAGAATGCTGTTCCAAATGCAGCGGAGTTGTGCCCCGTCCTTGAGACAAATTGCTGTCACAGCTTCCCTCCTTGTGACATTCTCCCTGCCACAGTGGTTGCCTTTTGGAGTTGGCTGGGACTGGAACCAGATTCCCCACTGCAGGGCCACGGCTGACTTGCCCTACCTGCCCCTTCCTTGGACTGTCTCAGCAGTTTTCTGTATCTTGGTTTGGGACCCACACTCTGACAATGCTTAGGGCTTACTCATGGCTCTGTGCTCAGGCATCACTCCTAGCAGGGCACAGGAGACTCTGTGGGGTGTTTGAGAAGGAGCTTGGGTTGGCCATGTGCAAGGCAAGAACCTTACCCCTTGCACTCTCTCTGGCTTCTCAGCATATTTATAGCATTCATCTTGGAGGCGTTTTTGTGGCATATTCACTGGAAAAAAGTGAAGTAGAAACTGCCATCGAAAAGAAGATCCAAGAGCTGGGAGTGGGAGTCCGAGAGTGAGTAACGGGGTCCCCTGACACCACCCCCAGATGTCTAGCAGTGGAACAGGCACCAGAGGCCCTGAAGTTCCCTTCCTGAGAGTCCCCACACCTGGCTGGTCCTGTGGGTTGACCCTTAGTGCCCCTCATCCACTGCTTGGGAGTCTTGGGTGTGGCTGGACACACACAGTGCCTTGGGGCTGAGACCAAGTGAGGTGAGGGACTCGGCTGAGAGGGTTAAGAGTGTTCTGTCCCTCCCCCTCCTTAAAGGGAAGAGGTCAAGGATGGGGCCCTCATTGACAACATGGACGTGAAGGACAATGGCTTCAGTGGGGAGGACGGAGACAGCCAGAGGAAGGCCTTGAAAGGCTTGTACTTCAGGATTGCCTCGAAGAGTAAGTGTTGACCCAACGGAAGACTCCCTCCAATCTGTAGCGGGTGAGATGTTTCCAGGAGGGAACTCTGCAGTGGCTTCCCAGGGCCCAGGACAACCCTCTCTTGCTGCCCTCCATACTCTCCTGCCTCTTTGCTCTGCCTCTGCCTCTCTCCCTTCCCACCAGGGCCGCTGTGCCATTGCTCTCCAGCCTGCTCTAGAATGAGCTCTGCCACCCTGGCCTGTCTGCCCCAGGAACTTTGCACATACCCGGCCCCTCCCCGCGCCTTGTTCCCACTCCCATCATTAAAGTGCTCATGTCTCATGTGCAGGCCTCATCTCAGGAAGAAGCTGAGGTCTGCCCTGCTTCCCTGAGGTGAGGTGCCCATGCTTGGCGCCATGCTTGTCTCTCCTGCTGGTGTCCTCAGCTGCGTGCACCTTGAAGGGTGTGGAGGGCTGGGCTGCCCTGTGACTTTCTGGCAGACAGGAAGCTCGAGTATGTGGCGCTCTGTCTTGTTCTTTGTTGTCTCTGGGGCCTTTCCATGCCCTGAACACCTGTCGTTTAATTACTTCTTTCCCTGTTTTGGAGGAGGGGCTTCCAGGAGGCGCTCAGGAGGACCTGGGGCCCCACCAATGATTCTCAGCCATCCAGGCTGGCAGCTCACCGCCACGGCCTGGGGGTACTGGGCTGCTTCGGGACCACGTGGTGTCAGGGACTGAGCCCCGAGTGCTCTCAGGGCTCCTGTTTAATGACTTAATTGTCCTAAACCAGCTGGACTGCAGTGGCACGCTGCACTTCTGGGCTGATGAACACACGCTGAGGCAGGGCCTTCTCTGGGGTTTACTCTACCGCAGCTGGGAGGCTCCGTGGGCACAGCGAACGAGCTGGGCCCCCCAGTGACTGCCCACCCTTCCCTCCATGCTCAGGGCAGCAGCCTCCACACTGGCCGCCCTCTGGGAACACCGGCTCTACCCTGGCTGCAGGCTGTCCCCTCCCTCAAACACACAGGCTCATGTGCCCTCCCTTCTTCCCAGAGTACAGGACCGTGGACGCCTTGCTGCAGCGGATGTTTGAGTGTGAAATTACTCCCGAGGAAGAAGCGCTCGCCCTGGATGAGCCTGGACTTCTTGGTCAGCGACATCCATCTCCAGAGCCCCAGCCTTGAGGGTCGTGCTGGGCGCGGAGCCCGGAGGGCCCACAGCTGGGAACCAGAGAAGCTGATGCTATGTGTTCTGTTGACACTTTAGTCCCTGCCTGGTTCTCTTCTGTGTCCCATCAGCCTGTGACCCAGCTCCCTGTCCTGCGTGTCCTGGGCCAGGTTCATGTGCTAGGGCCTGACCGTGGAAGTGAGGAAAGCTTCGAGGAGATGGCGAGGTGCGTTTGTGTCAGATCTTTTCAGTCAGATCCATGTGTCTGAGCTTGTCGTCTGCTTTTATGTGGTATTTTGCTCTTCTGTTAAGACTGTGAGACCAGGTGAGAGGAACAGAGGTGAAACATGCCAATGGCGTGCTTGGAGCACAGTGCTCTTCAGAGTGAGGAAGCCTGCGGAGGTGGCGCTAAGGCTGGGGCGATTGTTGCTTTGTCCTGGAGAAAGTGCAAAGCTTCTTGGATGAAACAAACGAGCTATAGGAGGGCTTTGAATGCAGCCATTCTCTGAGGAAATTGCCCCTTTACCAGAAATCTCCCAGAAGAGCAATATGCTCTTAGAAATTACAAGGAATTTTTATTCTTTTTATTTAGAATGTTTCATGGCGGCAAAGTGCAGGGGATGGAGCAGTGGGTGGGTGATTGCCTTGCATGCGGGTGACCTGGGCTCCATCCCGGCAAGCCCCGCCAGGAGCGATCCCTGAATGCACAGCCAGGAGTAAGCCAGGAACAGGCTGGGCATGGCCCAATAAGACAAAAGAAACCCCAGATGGACTGTCTCCTACCCCCAAGTGTACGGCTCAGTCCTGGTAGGTGTGCGGCAGATCCCCCAACTGTGCTTCAAGCCGGCCCACCCAGGTGACCAGTAAACAGTTGCCTCCTCCTCCAGGCTGGCAACCAGTGCTCCACTTCGTATTGCTGAATTCTGAATGAACACTTCTGGGAGCTAACTGCACCTTGATGAAACAAACCTTTCCAGAGGGGTCCGAATCCAAGGCTTCAGGCCCCTCCCCAGCAGGGAGTCCGTGGGAACCTGATGTCCTCCTCTGGTGGCAGGTGCTGCTGGCCTGGGAAGGGCCTCTCGACTGTGCAGAGACCTGGGCCTTCTGGCATAGGCGCCTCACCCCGGCCCGGCCCCCCACCTCCTTCCCACACAGGAGGAGTGCGAGAAGTGGAGAACCGGGTGCTCCGAGGCTCCTCAGCTGGCGCTCTGCTCTCTCTTTCCTTTGTGGCAATGAGTTGAGGCTGTGTCTGGTGTTAGCACCGAGGTGGGAATTACATCACCGTGATGGCTCCTAGAACGGGGCTGGCGGATGGAGTTTGTGGAATTCTGCCATTCTCCCAGGCCCTTATTCTCTGTATATCTAACATGCCTTTAAAGCCTTCTACCAAAGACTATTATATAGTGTATCATACCAATTCAATTGCAACTTTATTCTTTATATCTTGAAATGACGCTGGCAATTTTTGTTAGTAAATAATGCGACTCAGTATAAAGAGCTCAACATGGAAATGTAGTGAACATGTGTTACTTTACCCACACCCCATATTCTATCTCATACCCTCTCCTTACTAAAATGCTGCCGTGTCTGTTCCAGGGTTTACATAAGAGTTTGCCCTATCCATGCACCCTCAGGTAGTTCTATAAATTCAATGTTGATGACAATATAAACCTGTGTGTGTGTGAGAGAGAGAGAGAGAGAGAGTTGAGAAAATAGGGGGAGAAGACAGGAGAGGGGAGAGAGATAAAAGAGAGAGAGAGAAAGGGAGAAGTGAGAGGGAGAGAAGAGGGAGCAAGAGAGGGAGAGAGAAGGGGGGCCGGAGTGATAGTCCAGTGGGTAGGGCGTTTGCCTTGCACACAGCCGACCTGGGTCCGATCCCCGCGATCCCATATGGTCCCCAAGCACCTCCAGGAGTAGATCCTGAGTGCAGAGCCAGGACTTACCCCTGAGCAGTGCTGGGTGGACCCAAAAAGCAAAAAAAAAAAAAGAGTGAGAGAGAAGCGGGAGGGTAGGGAAGGGGAGAAGAAGGAAGAGGGAGGGAGCAGGGAGGAGAGTTGGGGAGAGGGAGCGCTCCCAGCCCATCATCAGGGAAGCGCAGAATCTCAGCTGTGCTGCACCACCATGGCCAGCAGGGGGCCCCCTGCCCCAACCTCTCAGTCTTAGAGGAAGGACAGCCAAGAGTTTGCAGTCTTGGTGAACTAGTTAGTCACCTCCAGGTTTTAACCTAAATCTTAACCCAAACTTGCAGCTGGCACATTGCCCCCCAGCGTCCACAAGTGGATAAACTGTGTTTAGATGGAGAAGACTGCTAGGGGTCACCAAAGGAACTACAGAAGTAAAACGACTTCTTTGTCTAGTGCAGGGAAACCGAGACTCAAGTGCTATGCAGGCGGCATAGACTTGGACAGATGGGGAGGGTGGTGCCGAGGCAAAGCCATCGTCAGCTTGGGGAGTTGGTGTGAGTGACATGGAGGATGTCTGGGGTGTGTTGGGGGCTGAAGACCCAGTTAGAGCCAGTCTGTAGCTGGTAATACTACGGACCGATGTGTCCGCAGGGCTGGGAGCGAAAGCCAAGCGTCCTCCCTGCCAACCTGAAGGCTCTCACAGCCGCCTCGCACAGATGCACACCGAGTTCTGGGGTCAGCAGCGCCTTCATCTCCCTTGCTCTTGATTTCCTGTATAAACATACATCTTCAAGCGGAAAACAAAATCCCACAAATCTGGACTTTGCTTATCACTGCTTGGTTGTTTGGACACTTGGAATAAATTTAACACTGGTTTGCCTAATGAGCTTTGGCCCCTGGATCATTTCCAACGTCCTTTCAAGTTGAGGATGTATGTAATTAATCATTTGGATTGCATTATTTGCAAAAATAAAATTTTCAAAATCCTGTTTTTATCTATATTGTTTACACCTTTGTCATTTATATTGTGAACAGTTTTACATAGCAAAAAAAAAAAAGGAGACAAATGGTCTCTAATCGGGTTGGTGATATAAATAGTGGTACTTTCACTTAGGGGAATGTATCAAACAGCTCACAGTAGTCTCAGCAGGAATGATGGGCCGGAAAGCTGTCAGCTTTGCTGCAATCAGTCCCGGATACAAAGGGGTGGTTAGGTCAACGCAATTAGAGTGCGCCCCTGCATGCCGGCAGAGCTGAGGGGCACAGCCTGTACCACCACTGCTGAGCCCCCTTAGCCCCTTTCTCTAGAACAAGAGAAAGATCATTGGTTCCAAACTGAGAATGACATAAAATAAGCATTTCTATAACAAAGTTATTGCCCAGGGAACCTCAACAGAATTAATTTAAAAAAAATTTTTTTTTCAAATATCACCAGACTTCACATATTTAAACACCCAGATGGAAGAAAACAGAAAAAATTAGATGACTTAAAAATCAGCAGTGAGTCTGAATATTTATACTAGTACTGGTTTAAAAATAAATACTGTTGTCTTATTATTTCTCAATCAAGGACAGTAAAACAACTCAATTAAAAACAAGTTCTTATAAAATAGATGGGTAATCAATAGATAGGTAATAATTTGTGCCTCATATGCAAAGGCGTGCACCCTAGGTAGTCTTACTTTTATGTAGTCCTCATCACCGTGGGCACCACGGCAGCCTCAGCTTCCCTGCGGAGTGCACACCTGTGGATCCGGCTGGAGATTCCTGAACCACAGTAGTGTTCAGGTTCCTGCTGTTCCTGCAGCTTTTGGCCTGTCTCTGATTCAGCATGTCCTGGTGGTCCTCCTCTGCCAAGTGGCAAGACTTGGAACCAAGTACATTTGGTTTCTGCTACACACTAAAGCGGGAGCTCACTGACATTCCCATCACGTCACATCACTGCCGCTGAGCCAGAGCCCTGGTGCAGCAGCGATTCTGACCTGGAAGGCTGAGCATGTGGAGACCGAAGGCGTTGTGAGGCTGCGGAGGCAGCTGAGGGAGTGTGTTCTGAGCAGATTCGCAGAGGTCTTGAGCGGTAAGAGACTAGTGTTTGGAAATGGGTGTGCATATATGGTAAGGGGAGAGAGGTACGGAAATGGGTTGAGAGGCAAAAGGGCCGAGTCCTACAGAACTTCAAAGGCCATGCTTGGGGGTGGGGGGGGGGGTGGAGCAATAGCTCAGCGGGTAGGGCGTTTGCCATGCATGCGGCGGGCTCATGCCGGCCCGGGTTCGATCCCTGGCATCCCATATGGTCCCCTGAGCACCGCCAGGAGTAATTCCTGAGTGCAGAGCCAGGAGTAACCCCCTAAGCATTGCCAGGTGTGACCCAAAAAGAAAAAATAAAAACGACCATGTTGGGGTTTGAGAGGTTGCTCTGCCAGCAGTAGGAAGGCCCTGAAGGGTATGAAGGAGGTGAAGGACGTAGGTAGGTGTCAGGGAGCAGCTGGGGTCCCCAACAGTATCAGGACAGAAGTTCTCTTCTACCTCCAAGGCCGCGGGAAGGGGTGAAAACTCACGAGTCCGGGCGCAGTTCCAAAAAAGGCTTTTTAATAGTGCAAAAGCTCTAATATCACAATCCAATATAATGAAAGAACTCTAGCTCTGGTCAGAACTTAAACCATACAAGAAAGCCCAAGTCTCCCACTAAAGAGAGAGGATCTCACCGGAGAGGAGTCCTACCCAAAAAGAAGGAAAAAAGCGGAGTGCTTCAAGTCAGTCCCCTTATATACACCAAAGTAATCCTAACTTGAACAGGGAGGGTCCTGCCAACAAAGAGCCTAAACAGAGTGTAGAAGGGTGGTGCCACACCCTATCACAGGTATAAACAAAGGAATGCGCCAAGGACTAATCCCTTCTTCAGAGATTATTTTATATAAAACACTGGAGAGAGGGGGCTGGTATTAAGCAATACATCTTAATTTCATGGGCTTCATGTAATCTAGATGGTAACCACAAGGTCCTTATATATTTTCGGCACCAGGGTGATTTTGAGTATCTTGTTCTCTGTATACACTGAAAGGGTCACACTCGCCTGCTTGAGGGAAAACTAGTACGATCCTTCCTATAATCTTAAAATAGTCTCAACGTAGCCAGGGTGGTAGTCTCCTGGTAAATTCTAACTGTCCCACGCTTTGGTGTGTGCAGTGGGTATAAAGAGGAGCTGTGCCCAATCTAGAAAACATAGAAGTCTTAGTAGATGTATAAGTCCAGAAGTTATTCAATCAAGGTGACTTCTGTAACTGCCACATCCTCCATCAGTGTTTACATAGAAGAGAGGTCTCATTAGAATGAACCTTGGCTTAAAGCATGTGAGTAGATTAAGCTGTGAGCAAAGCTCCCAAGCTAGTTAAGCCTGTCATCCAACAGGTTGGAGGAGTTTCAACTTGAGCAGGAAGGGAACATAGAGGTGAGGGAGTCTTTATGAGGTAAGAGGGGCCCGGCTGGGCTCAGCTGTGCTGGGGGGTAGAGAGGGGACGGTAATGGTGCTGCTTAGCAGGAGCCTGAAGCCCTGGGCTGAGATTGCGGCTTCCTGTTCCTTTCCCCCTCCCTCTGCTCCCCTGTGCTCTGGGTACCTGCCACTCACTTACCCTCCTCCTTGGAGACCGGTGCTCTCTAGCATCTTTCATTATTGAGATTATCTAATCTTCCTGCCACCTGCCCCTTGAGGTGTTGCAGGTGTGACTGTGGTGCCTGGTTGCATCCGCAGGTGGCAGACAGGTGACAGGCTTGTCTACACCCAGGACTCTGCCCCGTGGGCCCTGGATGGTTGATGGTTTGACAGAAAAAGACTGGGCCCCATGGGATGAACCCAGAGCCACGGCAGAGCCTGGCAAGCGACCCGTGGTGTATTTGATATGCCAAAAACAGTAACAATAATGGACCTCATTCCCAACGAATGGAGACGTTACTAGCGCCCGCCAAGCAAATCAATGAACAACGGGAAGACAAGTGATACCAGTGATACAAAGGACTCTTACAAATTAACCTGAGAGTCAAAATGAAAAGAAGACAAGCATGTGAATACTTTAGTTATTGTGGTGCCAGGCCCTGCACCTTGGTACCGTGATGTGTGTGGTGCTGGGATCCAACCCAGATCTCACATGTACACTTTTTGTTTTGAGCCCACAGCTGGGGATGCTCAGGGGTTATTCCTGGCTCTGCGCTCAGGGATCACTCCTGGAGGTGCTCGGGGGACCATATGGGATACCAGTGATCAAACGTGGGTCAGCAACATGTAAGGCAAACACACTCCCACTCTACTAATGTTCCAGTCCCCAATACTTTTTTTTTTTTTTTTTTGCTTTTTGGGTCACACCCGGCAATGCTCAGGGGTTACTCCTGGCTCTGCACTCAGGAATTACTCCTGGCGGTGCTCGGGGGACCACATGGGATGCCGGGGATCGAACCTGGCGGCATGGGCCGGCCGCATGCAAAGCAAACGCCCTACCCGCTGGGCTATCGCTCCGGCCCCCAATACTTCTTTCTAACCTGACGGAGTGGCAGTGCGCAGAGCCCTGACCTACAGTGGCACCTCCCCAAAAGACAGTTTACAATAAATGTGCTCACCTTTGACCCAGCTACTCCTAGGAATTCATGTTTCAGATAACTCTTAACAAAAGATAAATATTTTCACCATACAATAAGGGAGAAAATAAAAGTGTCCATGGGCCATGGTTTCCTCTAAGACCATGGGGAGAATGGGGCTGAGAATAGGGCAGGAGGAAGCAGGTGCTGCTGTTCTTGGGGGGACCCACTTTAGACTTGTTTCCATCATAACACTGTCAGGAATGGAGGAAGCTCAGCTGAATTTACAGGAGCCTTCCACTACTAAGCCAGAGAATGACAAGCTGGCTATAATTTTAGAGCCAATTAGTGATTTGCACAACTTAACAGACTTCTCAGAGCTGAGATCTTTCCTTGGAATGGAACTTTGAAAAACAAAGCCTTAAGTTTATTAGTCTTAACATTATCCCTATGTTTTTCATAGACAGCAATAGAGAACAGTTATAGTAAAGGACAAATAAAAGGACTTTTATTTTTTTAATAAAGCTTAAATAAGTTTGTATTTTTTAGTAAAACACTTTTTTAATAAAAACAAAGTCCCTTTGGGGAATTTTAAATTTATATAAACACAAACCCTCAATATTAGAAAAAAAAACAACAAAAAAAAACTGCCTTGCCTCTGTTTTTCAAATCACTGTTTAAAGGTAATTTTAAGGCGATTTAAAAAATTATTTATTGATTTTTAGGCCACACCTAGCAGAATTCAGGGCTTACTGTGGCTCTATACTTGGGTATCACTACTGACAGTGCTCAGGGGACCGTACGGTGGTAGAGATTTGAACAGCTGTTGACCTTGTGCAAGGTGAGCGGCTCAGTCCCTGTATGTCTCAAGGTGAGTGTAGAGGATGTTGACATTCAAATTATTCTCATGAGTATTTGTTATCCAGAGTGTAGGCCCAGGCTACTACACGGTGACCTTACCATGGTAGCTACCTTGATGAAATCTTTCTAACAACTCAAGTCACGTGGATACATTTTGGGGATCTTGAGTATTTCAATAGACCATCAATGTGGACACATCTGGGTTCACGGTGAGTCAGTAGGCATTTACAAGATGATTTTTAAGGCGTGTCCAAGTTTTATTTCCGAGAACGCTTGTATTCTAAGAGAAGTACAATTAGCCTGCTCGGAGGGTCTTTATCTTGTTTGTGTAGTGCTGTTGAAACGTTTCCTTTAGCTTTTGCCTTAACAAATCCAAAGATGGAAGATGATCACAATCTGGTATATTCAACATGGTGTGAAAGAATTCGGCTCCACATATCCAAATGAGGAAGCCTAAAGACACAGAGCACAGAGAATGGGTAAAATGTGGTCAAAGCCTGCCTGCACCCGACCTCCACAGGCTGTAACACCTTCAACTACAAAAACCACCTTGTGTACCCCAAGAACTGAAACCCTATATCTAGGAGAAATAAAAGAAATTCAAGCTCAGATGAATTTCTTCTGAAATTCCTCCTACACAGATCTTGTTCCAGAAGTGATCACGGGCCAGACTGCTGAGATTAGACCTCAAACTCCAAGTTCCAACTACTTTAATCATGAATGTTGGTGGCAAAACTTATAGAGCAAGAACATATAGCACTGGGGAAAAGGCAAAACTTAACTGAATGTGTTTTCCCAGCAGGAAATGTAACTGGTTATTGCTGGGCCCATGGAAGGTTGACTTTTCTCTGCACAGGTGATCAGTGAGAATATCTTCCTGAACCACTATTTGGTCGCTTGATTATGAGCAAAATAAAACAGCAAGCATATGCTAGGTCTGATGATGAACTATACGGAACAAAGCAGTGGCTCTAAGGTTTCTTCCAGGGCCTTACTTACTGCAGCTTCTACCTTTCATAAGTGTGTGGTCAGTTGCACTTTGTCATGGAAAGTGAGTGTGGAGGGCAAGGGAACCCAAGTGTAAAGTCTTTCAAGAAGGTGTAAGGGAAGACTAGTGAGCTTTTCTGCATGTTTCTGTTTTAGTTTTCTCCCTTTATTCCCAAGCATGTTCAGAGGACCTGGGGCCCCTGTCGCTGATTCACTGTAAGGGCCTGTGGCCTGGAAGGGGGGGGGGTGTCCAACTGCACCACTCGTGCTCGGGGCACCATGTGGTGCAGGGGCTTGGAGTCAGCTGGGGGCAAGTCAGACACACGCCTGAACCACTGTACTATCTCCCCAGCACTCCACTATGCGTGTTTTAATTCCTCAAAACAGGTTCAGAAAGTCATAATGAACAAGCAGGGACAAAAGTCCTTGACTTGGACGCTGCCAGGAGTTAAGTCACACTATGGTGAGCGCCACCTGCGTTTCTAAGGCCAGTCAGTTCTAGTCCTGCTGGGACTTCACAGCCAAGAAAAGTCTTAGCCAGACCAAACTCACACAGGGCGGGGCGTAAACCTGCTCCTGTGCTCACAGCTGCCGCAGTGCGCTACTTCATGACCCCAGAACACTTCCATTTCTGATTCCTCTGTATCTGCCTTAAGATCTGTCTGGAGAAAGTAGGGCCAGTAGCAATCCTGTTCATTCAGGCAACGAAACACAAAAAACAAAAGCCTGAGGCCCAGTGGCACCAGGTGACTTTTCTAAAAGGGAAACATGTGAGTCTGTTTAGGATGTCACCTGCTTGGCAGGAGCTTTCAAAGGTTCTGGAGGGCCATGGCCCTCACAGGATGCCATGCGGGGAGCAGGGGACGTCAAGTCTTGGAAGCTGCACACACACACACACACACACACACACACACACACACACGCACACACAAACACACGCAGACACATGCATACATACATACACACAGACGTATGCATACATGCGCGCACACACACACGCACACTGGAAGAGGTCTCCCTCCCCTGTCCTCTCAGACCTTCTCTGGGTCGGCAGAGCCAGCCTGCTGTGACGTTCACTCTCCACTGCACAAATGCTCAAACCCACCTCCTAAAAAAGACCTTCAGGCTTCCAGACCCCTCCTTCATTTTTCACTTTCATGTATGTGCCAAAAAGCATGCAGTACACGGTTGCGGCAACTCCAAAGTAATCGACCTACAGAGAGAACACAGACAGATGAGGAGAGATGTGCCGTGGCGGGCCTTATCGCAGGATGCACCTTGCATCTGCCCTGACACAGTGTGGGCTTTGCTGAGGCACCCCTGGATTGCTCTCCCTTCCCGCTGCCAAGGACATGGGGAGGGCGGTTACAGAGCCATGTGTCCTTCACGGTCCTGTTTTGTTACTGGGCGACTGTAAACCCAATGTTGTGGGCACTCCTCATGTGGAAGGCAGGGAATGGCCTCAGCTCCTTCCCTGGCTCCCTACTCACTACCTTGACTGTGTGCGGAATTTACTCCAGCATGATGCAGGCGTGGAGGACCAAAGCAGCGCCAACTAACTGGACTCCAACGCTCATTGCCCAGCGGGTAGGGCGCTTGCCTTGCACGGCTGGCCCATGCCGCCCGGGTTTGATCCCCGGCATCCCATATGGTCCCCTGAGCAACGCCAGGAGTAATTCCTGAGTGCAGAGCCAGGAGTAACCCTTGAGCATCGCCGGTGTGACCCAAAAAGAAAAAAAAAAAAAAAACAGAACCTAGTGCAATGTGGGAGAATCATCTTTGAGCTGCTCCCCGGTCTCCTACCTGGTAGCTCCATGGCTTGTTGCTGAGCATCTCAGTGCACTGGAAGCCCGACGTCTCACACTTGGCGGTGAACACAGTTCCTGCTGGGAAGAGACTCATGTCTATACTCTGACCCAGGTCAATCAGCGCCAAGCCAGCGGAAAAGTCATGTTCTTTGCTGTCGTCTTCCAAAAATCTGTCAAGCACAAACAAGGATGAGGCTGCGTGAGCACGAGTCACAGATGCCTATGGGAGGCGGAAGAGCAGGGCCTGTCACGGCGCAGCACGTGCCTGTCCCCGAGTATGAAGTTGTCGGGCTTGATGTCTCCGTGAATGATCTGGCAGCCATGGATCTGCTCGATCATGGAGAGCATCCTCAGAGTGAAGCACAGCACCAGGGCCTGGGGCATCACTTTCTCGGGCGTGTTCTTGTAGAGGTTAATGGCATTCTAGAAACAACAGCAAGGGAAATGCTCAGCCGAGGCCCAGGAATGAGGAAATTTCAGTTAACAGTCTCTGACCCCGCAACACCCCAACACATGCTCTGACCCACAGGGTCACGTGCAGGGGGAGACACAGGTGCTTGTGTCAGGAAGCGAAGCTCTTACCAGCAGCGCCCCGTAGCTGTGGAGCTCTCCCCACTAACACGCTGCCGCCCTGGAAGAAGTGGGGCGCAGAGAACCTGATGAACATGTGCTGCACACTCGGCTTCAATCTGGCCATCAGCTGGGTCCCAATGTAGAATTCCCAGCGGTTGGCCGGCTTCTGGACCTGCAACGAGCACATAACCTTCACAGCCTGTCGCATGTTCTGGAAAATGCTGGCAAGAAAGCAACTTCTTTCCCAACAGAGGACATGCGATGAGATCATTTCAGGGACTAGGCAATTCTGACGCCTTGTAGAGACGGGTGAGATCTTTGGTTGAGGACGCACAATTACTCTCCCTTTTCTAGTTTACTTTAACAATATAAAGTAAAATGATGCTGACAAATGCAAGTTCAAAAATTAACCTGTGAGCAAGAAACGACTCTGATTCCTTACCTTTAGGATAAACTTCTGCTTGCTTCTGGCATCATTCATGCCTCCACGGGTGACTTCAAAGACTTGGGCGAATGCCCCTTCCCCAAGAAGGGAGTCGACATAAAGCAGCAAAGGACCTTAGAAGACGGACAACAATGGACTTTAACAACAAGCAGCATATGTAAAACTCTCTTGGTTCTTGAACTGCTTTAAAAGAAGAAAAACAGACAACCTCCCTTTAGAGGTACGCCTCTGACCTAGATGAAAGTAAAAGCCCTGAACCAAAGAGCCACCCTTTAAAATGTGACAAGGACAAGAGCTGGCCTGAGGGGTGCCTGGCAGGCCCTCTGGGTCCAGGGCACCACCCTCTCCTCACCAGTGGAATCACTCAGCTGAGGGCAACTGATATCCTACCAGTTGGCAAGACTGCCATGGAGTCTCATGTGAAATGACTATGCAAAGATCCTCTCTGCAAAGATGAAGGCTTCACTAAACCTCTGAAAAATATGTTTCACACACACAGTGCAGAAAATATACATAAAGTATATTGCATCAGTGTTTCAAAAAAGGTGATTTGATTTTTTTTTTACTGATAAGCCTTTTACTTTACGACAGCTTTAATTTACAGGCCAGTTCCCGCGGCAGTGGAGTTTCTGGTGGTCTGCAGCAGTCTCCCCTGCTGTCACCTTCTGCACGGGGCGTGAAGAAGTGCTCGGCATCACTAATCATCAAGGAAATGCAAGTCAAAACAACAATGGATATCATTTCACATAATAAAAAAAATTCAGTGATGGCATGGGTGTGGGGGAAAAGGCACCCTCACTTATTGCTGGTGGCCTTTTGGGAAAACAATATGGACACTTCTCAAAACTATGAATGGAGCTTTCATGTGACCCAGCAATTCCACTTCTTTACATCTAGCCCAAGAGCCCAACCTCTATTCAGAAAAGACATTTGCCCTTCTATGTTCATTGTAGATGACTCATAACAGCGAAAATCTGAAAACAACCCAAGTGTCCAAGTATAGATGACTAGATAAAGAAACTATGGCACATACATGCAGCGGAATACTTCTCAGCTGCAGGAAAAGTGGAAATCATGCAATTGGTTGCTATGTGGAGACACCTGGAGAGTGCCATGCTGAGTGAAGTTAGACAGAAGGAGGGGGCAGACACAGAATGAGCTCCCTCGCATGTGGCATATAAATGAACTTAGGAGGGTACAACAAACGCCCAAAGACAACAGACCAACAACTGGTCATCAGTAGGAGGGTTTAACACGGGGAGGGTCTAGGTAGGGGCTTGAGACGGGGGTGGAGACACTGGAACATGGTGGAGGGAAGCGGACACACTGGGGGAGAGAGTGGGGCTCGATTCTGTTGTGCACTAACAGCATTATAAACCACGGACCCTAAAGTAAAATTAAAAAAATAAAGGAGCCTCTACAACACTGATGCTTCCAGTGTGCTGCTGTTACACGTACACATGACTCTGAAAGCACATCAGTGGGGAAATTATAACAGACATGCAAGCACATCAGTGGGGAAATTATAACAGATACCTGGGTCTAAACATACATGAAGGCCTTGCATTTTGACAGATATGGCTAATCTGCCCTCTTTAAATTACACTAAAAAGCAAAATTCTAAAGTCATGACTAAACAAAATACTGTCTGCTGAATACTTAGCTAAATCTCATCCCTGGAAGTGAGGACAGGGTGAGGGAGATCTGCAGAAGGAGACTCATTTACCAGAGTGACCATCAGCTTCTTACAGAAAAGCAACTTTTAAGTTCTGTTAGCCAAAGCTTCTTACCCAGTTGAAATTCCGTCCTCAGCTTGATGGCTGGAAGCTTACATTGCCACTCAAAAGTGTCTGGATAGGAACTCACAGGTGTAGAAAGGCCAGATAAAAGTTTGAGAATCAATTTATCATCCCACGGATTTTCAACAGTGAAGTCTTAAAGAAATGGCGGGGTAGGGAGTAGAGAAAGAAAATTAAGTCAGTAACGAGAACTTACTCCAAAGAAACCATATAAAGCAAGTAAAATATTTGCTTTTATGGGGCAGAGCTGCTACTGGCTCTCCCTGTGCCCAGCCACTCACGAGGTGCCCAGGAGGGATGGCGGGTTCTAGCCCTGGCCCGCCACCCCAGCAGAGCCTTGCAACAAGCCAGATGACCCCCACTCCATGAGGGCCTCCATTTTCCACATCCAGACTTCTCTCTCATCAGGACTCTACCCAGAAGACCAGCCTATCACACCCGGCTCCCGCGCGCCGCTATGCCACGCAGTTCATCAATAATACTGGACTTAGTGATGACTACAAGAGTATGCTACCTGCACGGCAGAGCCTGGCAAGCTACCCGTGTTGTATTTGATATGCCAAATACCAGTAACAATTATAGACCTCATTCCGAATGGATTGAGGCTCTTTATGTTCCTGGAGCAAGCAGATGCCCTTGGGCTCTACTAGCATGAGACAGGTCATATGGAGATGTTACTGGGGCCCGCTCGAGCAAATCGATGATGAACGGGAAGACAGTGATACAGTGAAAATATTTGCTACACAAATTTTCAGAGACTTTATCCTTAAAGATCAATAACCCAAAGAAGTTAAAAGTTACAATGGGTAGTTCTGCTCATCCTTGGTCGCCCTAGATAACCCTGATCTGCTGACTTCAGCAGTAACGAAGCAATCAACGGCAGGGCAGGTGCTCCACGTGCTGCAACCTGTGGATTCTGCCTTGGCAAAACTCATAGTGCACGTCTCAGTCAGATCCCACCTCGATTCGTTCTAACACTTGGGTCTGCATTCCTCTGGTTTTGCTGGTTTGCCTGGGGTGGGGTGGGGTGTCTGGCAATGCCTGTGGTCAGCTGGTGGGGCTAGGAAGGCCACAGGGAGCCAAATATCAGAAATATATTCTTGAGGCTTTTCTACTACATCTACCTTTAAAATACACTGCGCCTTTTTAATGTTTATACTACCTATACTCATATGGCATATGAGATATAATTTGGTTATACATACATGACATAAAACACATACGAATTAAAGCAAATATAAGCTTGTGATATATGTGGGGCACTTTTCGGAGTCATATAACAGACTTGGTCTTGACAGTACGGCTCTAAAGGAGTACCACCACGACCTCCCCTCCTTTTTACAAGGGAAAGAGGGCAACTGCTACGATGCTGGCCAAGAGCAGATGCTACCGCAGAGAGGCATGGCTGGGAGGGAGCGCTCCACGCCGCTGCCCAGGGACTTTGTATGACCCGAGATAGGGGGCTCTCTTCACTCTAGGCCTGGTTATTTTCCCAGGAGACGGAGAAAATGGTATTCAAAGCCTGGCACACAGAGGCCCTGGAGTTAGATTTCTCCTTCCACCAGCAGTCCTTTCAGTGTCTCTATGAAAACACTGACCTGCCCTTCCAGGTTGTGGCTGTTCCATTACCCTACAAAGCAGTTGGTAAGAACCATCTGAACTGGAGATTCTGTTCACTGAGCTGCTTTCAGGGAGCTTTTTTTTAAGGGGGAGAGTCACACTCTGCGATGCTCAGGGGTTACTCCTGGCTCTGCACTCAGGAATTACTCCCGGCGGTGCTTAGGGGACCATATGGGATGACGGGATTGAACCTGGGTCGATGCATGCAAGGCAACGCCCTACCCGCTGGACTATCGCTCCAGCCCCATCAGGGAGCAGCTTTGACCCAGTCATTTCCCTAACCCCCCACCCCCCAAACAGCACAATCAAGACTGAGCATCTGTTCATACTTGGAGCATGGACGACGGCAAGCGAGCCCGTCTGCATCTGCTCTGCTGGGAGCCGGGCGTTGGTCCCTGGATGCTCCTCCACAGTGGTGCGGTCGGTGTCTGTGAGTGCACACGCAGCCAGGCCCTGCTCGGCCTCAGTGCTCGGCGCCCGCCTGCGCAAGGATGGCTCAGACAGAGCGGCGACGCAGACACAGCCGTGGCCGGTAAGCCTGTGGGGAACACTGGCTCTGGGGTTTCCAAAATTGGACTGGACGTGTTGAAGGGGGAGAAAATAGGAAACAAACATATGCACATCAAAACTTGCTAGATTTGGTCGCCCTAAAGCCCACCCACAAAACAATGTTCTTTTCCTTCTTGAATGACATTTTGCAATCACCTCACTTTTCTTAAGAGAAACAATTCATGAGAACCCAAGGTTGGATTCTGAACAGAGAAAAGAGATCACAGACGTGTTCATCAATTAGATGTTATTGAGTACTGGATCCAGGAGCAGAAATAGGGTCTATAAGATGTGGGGGGTGATGATGCCCCAATACTCGCTGGGAGGGAGGTGAAAAGAATCAGCGCATTTCTCTGAAGCGTCACTGCTCTAGGCAGGTTTGAAGATTTTGTTTTTTTCCAAATAAGCAAAACATCTAATAACATCGGGAGAAACTGGAAACGCCACCCCCATCCTGTGGTCTAATGGGGTACATTAATATACACAGACCCATAGCTGACCCTCATTATTCATGAATTTCTTATTTGTGAACTGACTTACATACTATGATTTACTTGTAGTCCCCGAATCAATGCTTTTAGCAAATTCAGTGTCGCCTGCAGACACTAAGAACAAGGAAAAACTTAGGGCACTAACACGTGTTCCTGAGAAAGAAGGGAGAGCCGGAGAAGCTGCTGTGAATCATGTCCACAGGAGGCCTGTCTTGAAGGCCTTTAGCTTCAGCTCTTACGCTGTAAGCAACTGTCCTTGTGCATAAGGCTTAGTGATTCCTCAGCCCGTACCCACCCCTGCCCGGGCCCCCAGATATTTCACAATACCTGAACTTCCTGCCTTTGGAGGCTGTCTCCACACTTCCCTTACAAGAATCCAAAGTCAGATGTTCCGCTGCCACATTTTCTAATGTAAGAAAATTAGTAACAGATATCATGTATGCGTTTGTGCACATCAAGGTTTTATATGGTTTATAAAGACCAGGATTTCTTTCTTTCTTTTTTTTTCTTTTTTGGGTCACACCCGGCAATGCTCAGGGGTTATTCCTGGTTCTGCACTTGGATTTACTCCTGGCAGTGCTCGGGGACCATATGGGATGCTGGGGAACGAACCTGGGTTGGCTGCATGCAAGGCAAATGCCCTACATGCTGAACTATAGCTCCGGCCAGACCAGGATTTCTTTCACATTGATTTTTAACATAATTTCAAATAGTTTGTCCATGGTTTTAAAATGAGTTACAAAGAGAAAGATTAAAAAAAATAGAAAACATTTGTTACTTGTGGACGTGAGATTTTTACCTATTTCCAATTCATATAATCCTTCAGAAGAAAGAGGTCCAGAGAAGGGTCGGTCTGGTGGGCAGGAGTGGCTGTAGGTCACTGTGATGGGAGGCAAACTGCATCCTGCTTCTGGAGTACCCGAGGACATGGACATGGGCAGGGGGGACTGGACTGGGGCACGTGCCGTGCTTGTGGGTGGCCCAGGTGTGTACCCGGCCAGGCTGGGAGTGACCCCTGGTCTCAGAGCCCGAGGCAGCACCCAGGACCATCAGGTGTGCTCCCGTCCCAATAATGACAAAGCGGATTAAAGATGGCGGAGCTTCTCAAGGGCAGAGACGAATCTCCTTCTCTCTCACTTTATGTAGTATTCAGTTGACTTAACTGAGTTAGAATGTTTACATTAATAAAGATACCTGGCAAATATATCCCATAATTTCAACTTAAAAAAAAGTTTCTGAGAAAAACAAAACAAACAAAAACAGGAGCCGAGAGAAGTAGAGGAGGTAAGGCTCTTACCCTGCGCACAGTCAACCGAGGTCAATCCCGGCACCACATTCGGCCCCCTGGACACCACCAGGAGTGATCCCTAAGCACAGAGCCAATGACTCCTGAGCACTGCTGGGGAGTAGCCCCAAACCCAAAATAAACAAAAAACGTTCTACCAATAGGAGAAAAATACAGAATAGACTTCTATCAAGAATGGTTGATGCCACATTTTTAGCCAAGTATTATACCGGATTAAGTTTTACCCAACATTGCCTCAGAGAGCAGGTGCTAATACTTTTAAGTACTAGAACATTAGCTTCTATTTATACAACTGAAGTGGCAAATACTCTAAGAACTGCTAATATTGACTTTCTGAAAGACTCTTAAGAAACAACTTTTCTTAAATAGAAAAAGTGAAGAGTTTATTTGTTTTTGTTTACTGCAGAGCTAGGGATTGAACCCAGGGCCGGGCCTGACTGCTGAGCTACATTTCCAGTCTTGTTTTGAATTTTCAAAGTTAAGCTCGTAATGGCAATGAGAGGTGTGAAACTGTCAATTAAACTCTCCTTTAACATTCAGGAAAAAAAAAATATATTGTAGCATTTACAATTTTTTCTTGACTTCTTAGTTCAAAAGATTATAGGCATACGGGCTCAGCCATGACACATTATGACACATTATGCCCAAAGGGGAAAAACGGAGATAATGATACAACCAACGGACTTACATGTCTTCTCTTCTTGTTTCACCCCCTTTTATCTATCTTTTATTTTGTGGGGCGCTGTGGGGCTGTGCTTAGGGGACCAGGGCCAGGAATGGAACCAGGGCAGCTGCATGCTGGTACTAGCTTCCCACCCTGTGTGCCCCGCCCCTTTTAGAATTTTAAAGAAAAAGCAGTAATACCGAGAGAAAAGGAGTCAGTAAAGATGAGACACTAAGCCGAGTGACCCCACCTTTGTCTTCTAGCGCCTGCACAGGGTCTAAGGAGGGTCCGTGGAAAGGCGTGGACGCAAGCCGAGCTGCAGAGGTGAAATCTCCCACATTCTTGGGGCTGGGGGGCCAGGGTCTTGTTGCAGCGGATACCCCAAACAGTTGAGTCATCTGAAAACTCTTCAGCCTGAGGTGCATCCTAGGACAAAAAAAAAAGAGCTGAAAACCTCCCAGCCCACCTGTCTCATCATGAAACGTAAACAGTAATGCCTGTTAAGTTTCAGAAAATAAAAAAGAATTAGAGCAAGACCGTGGTTCTGTCCTCCCCAGGCCATGTCTTCATGACCAGTGAAGCAGCCCCACACACACGGGCAGGAGTTACAAACATAACACGGAATTCCACAGATGTTGTGTCAAAGGTGCACATGCCCATGGAACTATGCAGGGCTGTTACCCACAACATTCGGATCACCATTTCCTTCTACTGCCCCTTTCCGACGCAGTGATCCACACCAGCACGCGATACTGCATTCCTCACGTCTCCTTCATATTGTCTTCCTCGCCTGTTACTGTGATTCCCGGCAGAGACTGCTGCTCCAATGTCCCTGCGTCCTGGGAGATCTCGGAGGAGTGCCACGGGTACGGTGCTCGTTTTACATTCTGAGAGGACTCATGGTAGCAACACCACTTGTCACTGGCGATTTCTCCACCGTAAGCTACTGTTTTCCGTCTTACACTGTTCATGTTTGTTAGACACAAGTCACAAGTCTAGCCCTTGAAGGGAAGCAGTCAAGCTCCAGCTCCTGGAGGGAGGATACCAAGCGCTCCTGGACAAACGTCAGGCCTCCAGGACTCAGTCAATGAATTGAGCATGATACTTAAGAGGCTACATAAATACCATTTCTTCTTAAAATTTGATTCATTTTCTTTCTATCCGTGGAACTTGCCTGCAATGTTTATTCTCTGCTGCCAATCACTCCTACACGGCAGGGAATAAGGAAGTTTGGCCCCTTTCTCCCATTTATGTTTTTACTGGTATGATTCTTGCTTGGGGGGGTTGGGGGCGTTACAACCTAATACTAGCTTATTCTACTTATTATCTTGCTCAAACTGTCCAGGTGGGCCACTGGCTCCTTTAGGTGGGGGTCCCTATGTTCTTTTGTTATGTCCCCATTTTTTCTTTAAAAAACAGAAACAAAAACATTTTCTTTTCTTCATTTCTGCACTTTAAATTGCTTTGGGCTCATCTGATTTTCCTTGCCCTGGATTCACTTCTTAGAACTAGGAAAACTCTCTCTCTCCTCATTGGTTTCTAAGGGAAGGCTCTTGGAGGGCAAGGATAATATCAGGCATTTTGTTTTTTGTTTCTGTGCTTCACACAGTGCCCGGCACACAAAGGGATCAAACAGCGGTGAACAGTAGCCCCTAACTCACACTCTTCAGTCAACACTGTGCTTTGCTGTAGGACACTTTTACCTATCACCTTTCATTTGACTGGCGTAATCACTTGCTAAAATGAAGAGGAAAGTTTCGTAAGCCACATTTTGGAAAAAAAAAAAAAAGCAGAAGCTTACTTACATTTGGCTTTGAAGGAAAACTGCTAACAGAGCGCTCTCCAAAGGTCCTGGCTCCTAGAGGTTTATTTTTAGGTTGTGGTAATCTAAGGCAAGATTTACAAAATTATAAATAGTAAATATGCTGAGGAAATAAATGCTACCTCTTAACTGAATGTCAGAAACATTTTCTGCTTATCCTATTCAGTTATCATTAGTCTATATATTCCTTTACCTTTACAGCACTTTTATCAGATCAGATGAACTTGACTATGTATGTAAAAGTAGCTCATCTAGATCCTTATGTGAGGGGCTAGGGATAGAGCTCCATGCTCTGTGTGCGTGAGTGGTGGCAAACTGATCCCAGAACAACAAAAGTTTCAGGATCCAGAATAAAAGAGTTCAGGCCAACAGCATGCCCTGGGGGTTGGCCTCGGTTCCATCCTTGGTACTGGTGCAGATGGTCTCGAGTATCACTAGGAGTGACCCCAGTACCCTAGTACCACTGGGTGTGGATCAGTCCAAAACCACCGCCCTCCCCTGCAAACCCAGAATGTCATGAAAGCTGTCCATTTTCTTTGTTTCCTGGCCATGGAATTTCTCTGAGAGTAGATAGGCTTTTTCTCTTTCCCCTCTCACAGCAATCTCTTCTACACTGGGGTATCTGAATTCACGCTGACCTCACTTTCTATGACTTAAGACTACTCGGGAATATTCCTGATTCTATCTCAGACCTTCCCCAGAGATGGCTCTTAAATTCATTTTCCTCCACCGTAAACACATTCTCCCCACAAGGATAGAAAACTTTTCCTATTCGGATGCACTAATCCTACAAAAATCAACAGCCACATTAGGGCCTCTCTGTTCCGGTGAGCTCATCACATCTAATACCACTTCACGTGGCCTGGTTCAGTAGCTCTCAGATCATCTGTGACTTGGTTTGCAAGCACTGCCCATCTGCAGCGCGTCAGCCACTGTCTCGGGGCCCTGTTTCCTCAGCTCAGCAATGGCACAGCGGGGCTGGATGCAGACCTTTGATTTCCTCACTACCCCACCCCCCATGAGTCCCAGGAACCTCTGCAGCAGCCCACATGCCTGGGACATCACGAATCTTCCTAGTGAGTATTTAACCGAGATGTTTCTTACCCATAATTCTCTTTGTTCCCATCTTCAAACACTGGAAAAGCCAATGACATGGAAGAGATAATTTTATCGACTCCCCACACTTCAGAAGACCTTGCATTTTCTGTGACATAGACGAGAGAAAAAAGAAAGCATTAAATCTTTGCATAAGGAAAAATACATTTTCTTACATGCTTATATTTTCTTATATTATTCAACTATGGACAAGAAAATGGAGAATCAGCTTACAGCAAGGAACTGGTATCAGATTTCCAACGTCAGGTAATGAACTAAGTCACTTTGCACTGAGACAAAATGACTTACTGTGGTCACAGGCCCCGAGCTCCTGCCGCACAGGGCACAGGGTCCTCACGCTCATTACACAGTGCTGTTGGTGCTGGGTTCAGTGACACACTCGGGTTTCCTTTCCTTTTCTAGAAGGAAGGAAGAACCCCCTGCGCTCTGGACCCAAATCCTCCAAAGAACCTCCCTGTGGTAACCAACCACAAAACTGACGCGCCCGATGGTTCTGATGCCAACTGTCCTTACTTTGGAACTGGGCTTCAAATGCATCTTCGCTTTGGTCTAGAGCTGGCCACTCATCTTTGTCATCAGAAATATCAGGCAGCGTAGGAGCCTGAAACACGCTCATGATGAAACCTGCAGAGGAAGGAGAGCTGCAGGCGCAGGGGCCAGAGCTTGGAGCCCGCCGCCACTTGCCGTCCTTTCACACAGCCTTTACCTAGTGCTTCCTTCGTGTGCACTGTGGGCGAGGGCTGCACCTTGGAGGGTGTGGCCTGGACCGTCCCCAGGGATGTGTTTGGAGTCGTGTGAAAAGAACTCGTGTTGACAGCCTTGTGCGCCCGCAGCCTGTTAAGAACATGAGGACAAAATGCAGTTAGGGGCTGAGAAACCGCCATCCTGAGGGGGCATACTTCAACAGACTTCGGACACGATCAGATGGAAACGGCTCAGTGGCATGAAGGATGATCCCAAGGATGCCATCACAGTACTTTCCTCTCATTGTTTATTGGATGTCATCTTTACAGAATTGGCCCCTGGGGGTGGGGGAGGTGAAGCAAGAATCACTCTTTTACGGCCACCATTGTACATAGAGTGTATTTTTGAATAAAATGTTATTGTTAAAAAAAAGAAGAATCACCCTTTTACGGAAGGTAAGATGTAAAGTATATAAAAGCCCAGACCGTAGGGCTTGGTCTAAGATGGCACCTCAGCAGCACCCTTGGCTGGCTGCAGAGTCCCCACAAACCATTCAAGAGTCTTAGGACTGGCTCTCCTGTCTCACTCACTGGGTCTGGGCAGCGGCACAGGCTGGGCCCAAGTTGCTCAGACCGTGCCTTCCTCCTTTTACCCTGATCACACCCAACACTGTGCTGAGAATACGTGGGGAACATTTCTGTCCGTGACCTCTGCCCTGTTGAGCAGGCTTTCTAGGCTTCTCCTAGGAACAGCTCCCCCTCTCAGGTCCTCACGCCCAGCGTCTCTCTGAGTGTTGTTCTGGGCCTTCCCTGTACCCTGACTAGCTGTGTTTGTGCCTGGCTGGAACCAATTCTGGGGTTAGGCCAGGTGAGAGACGTGGCTCAGATGTCCTGAGTAACAACTGTCACTGGAAAGGATGCCATGGACATATGAGCTGAGAGTCTCAGACTGTGTGCCTTGGCTGATTTATGAATTTCCACGGATGCCAAAGCCTCCAACAAACACCAAACAGCGTCCATGACTCCTGATTAGACTCTAACAACTCCCACCTCGGAAGATATTCATGACTGTGTGGCTCTGCTGAGACACTTCAAAGTTTTCACAAACCATGCTTCCAGAGAATTCTAAATAATAAGATACAACTGGCAACGGGAATTCTATCCACATTCAAAGCGAAGTGGAGCTTACGAAGCCACTTCATCCTAAGAACCAGAAAGCGGGACCCAGGTTTACTAAGACCAGATGTCTTTATGAATCACCGTCACCAATCAGATTGCTGAGACCTGGCCAACCAGGCCAGAAACACACTTATAGTGAAACATTACCTTCTTTTACTTCTGCTCTGCTCTGCAGCTTGAATTCATGAGTACTTTCATTCATACATCTGAAAGAGAAAATTACTGTGACCAATCAACCCTGAATGAAGGACAGCAGAAAGATTAGCAACCATAAATCTATTGTTGAATAAAGGGAAAATCGCCAGATATTAGTGTAGCTCTAGAATAACTAAATGAAATGTTTCAGTTTTCCTCTAACTTCCTTTGAGAAAAAGAATTCTTGGCCAAGTACTAAATATTTCCTTGAGTCAGCGAATCTATATTTGTACACCACAATAATCATTCTTATATGTAGTAGAACAGGCTAAGTGTCCCCAGTTTTCAAGTACACCCATTTATTACACTAGGCCTACAAGGCCAGGACTGGGTGCCCAATGTAGCTCCCCTGTCATGAAATGGGAAAGAACGGGAGTCCATGGGCCAACTTTCTTGTGATGAATCTAATTCCACAATGCATCGTTCTCCAGATGCTAAGAGGGATCATGAGAGCAAAGGGTAAACAAGATACTTGTTTCAGTTTTTCAAATATGCTCTTGATGGTGGCCATCATGAAGCTGATAGGGATCAAGAAAGCAAAAAAAGTAAAAATACTACACATGTATTTACTATAGTTCTTGATGGCAGAATGTACCATTAATTATTTAAAGTTGTCACAACCCCTCAATGAACCCTCAAGATACCAAATAAAAAATATGATAAATTTAAGTTTACAGATTTCTACTGAAGTATTATCACAATGTGTTTTTATGTGAGATTACAGAGAAAGGTGACTAGCAGTGTGGGCCTGATCCAATTTTTTCATTTAAGAGACAAATCTGAAGTAAGGTAAGTATTTTATAAGAAATATAGAATAAATAAGTCAAAGATTCGGGCTAATACTCTGAGAAGATGTTTCTTCAACAAAAGTCTATCTAAAAGTCATTGTTAAAACCCAGAATCATTCATTCCTCTCTGGCTCCAGCAGATCTTAGGATAAAATCAATAGAGGGTCTCACAAACCTGTCATCTCTAGAACCTTCTATTTACCTGGCATCTTTGCTGGTCCCTACAAATACAGGCTCCGGCATGGGCTGGGAGGTCAAAGGGACAGGAGGAACAATACTCTGGCTGATGGCTGGGGTGACAGCATGTGGGTGATGAGGAAGGATAGGAGTTTCCTCTCGAGGTTTCTCTGCCATGGCACTGGCCATCTGCTGACTGAAGGCAGGAAGAGGTGGAATTCTCAGTTCCTCCTGGGTGCCAATGCTTGGCCCCCGACATGCTGGATGAACCTTTAGTGTCAAGCAAACAAAGAGAAACAAAGCCATGACACCCAGAATACTACCCTACTTCCAAGTGTAGGAAAGCTTGCCTAAGACTGGCGTCTGTCTTTGGAAGAGCCCTCTTCAGGTATGAACAGTTGACAAGACCACTCTACACAATGGACACTTCTATAGCTACTTTTGTGGAGTGGTTTTGAATGGGCCAGTTCAAAGCTATGGCCCAGCAGGGCTATGCTCAGGGCCATGCAGTACAGGGAAGGGAAATTGTTCTTATGCCGCTGACCTCTGAGCTGTCTTCGCCAATCTGCTTCTGTAGCTTTTAAGGAGACACATCTGGAAGCTCATACTTGCAGCCACTGAAAACCCATCCCCAGTATTATAGCATTAGGAACTGTTATTTCCTTTACTTAATTTTGTGAAAATTCCTGTAAACCAATGGTTACTGGTATTGTCCCCATTGAAAAGGCTGGAGGAAGGCTGCTGTACTGCATGTGTGAGGCTCTGAGTTCAACTCCCAGAGTGCTGATGTGACCACAAGTGCACAGCTCTCGGCTCACGGAAACCACGCACCCATTAGCACAGAAATGAAGTTGGTACAACCCTAACATTACAACAAAGACAACAAAAGGAACGAAAGAGGTGAGCAGTGGGGGGTGGGAGGGTGGGGGGGGGAATACTCGTCCTCATTTTCCCTTAAATGAAAATGTAAAAATCAACTGCAAAAGTAATACCACCAAAGCATGGTTCGGATGGGGAAGGTATCAAGCTCTTACCTTAAATATTTGCTTTCCTATTCACAAATATTTATACTGCAATTGTACACTCTTGTGTTGTTAATGAAAACACAAAAAGCTCATAAAACATCTTCACAGATGCTAAGGAATCCATCAAATACCTAAGGCATCAAACGAAACTCCATTTCACAGATAGATGGAGAAATGTAAAAAAGTTCATCCTCCCTACATAAAAGATAAACATGATATGCACTATTTCCCGTCATTACCAACCTTATTAGTACAAATAAAAATAAAATCAAATTCGACACCAAAAGGCCCGCAACAAAACACCCCAAAGTCGCCTACCCACAGCCGACCTCAGCGGGCCCAAAAACACCCATCTGATAACAACCGCGCTACCGCCCCCACCACCCCACCCCCGCCCGAAACCCCCACCAACAACCGAACTCTACAAAACTACCCTCTAGGCGCCCACCACCCCCCCACCCCGCACCCCCCCCGAAGCCGACCAACCAGAAACCCTAAGAACCAGACGCCCCAGCCGGCAACCCCACCCCCCCCCCTCACCCACAACCCCCCAAGCCACACCGAAACCCCCAACCCAGGAAAACACCCCCCGCCCCACCCCCCACCCACAAACCGCCCCCAAACCACCACACCACCCACCACCACCGCCCACCACACCACATCGACACCCACCCTAGCAGTTTCTCCAATCCGGCCCAACTGGCCAACTCCAGAATGGGAGAGCGGTCCTCTCCCCTGCCAGGCGCATGAGGCAGCGAGATGGCCAGCCTGGCCCACCACCCCGCAGAACCCCACACAACCAACCCCCCCACCCATGCGCCATCCACACTGACCCCCACAGAACCCACCCACCGCCAGCCCATCACAGCCCGACATCGACACCCACCCTGACATTTTCCTCAATCTGAAACAATATTCTAGTAAAAAAGAATGAGCTTATACCATATATCAAAACATACCACAAAGCAAAGCAAAGATAAAATAGGAAATGACCAAGAAGGAACCGTACAGGCTAAAGCAAAGGTACAGCTATTGTACAGATGGATTTTATTCACTGTAAATGTCACACATGAGAAAGATATTATAAACCATTGGGTAAAAGCTGGACTGGTCATTAAAGCGATTTTGGGACAGCGGGTAGCTTATTTGGGAAAGACATCTGTATGCTGCCCTGGACGCACAAATTAATTCCAGAAAGGGAGTGTTGGACTAAAGACAGTGAGTGGGTCAAGCATGGGCTTTGTCTCCACTCCCTCCCAAAACCTCATCAGAATGGCAAAGGAATTCTACGCCAAACACAACAGTTAGAACAGGCTGATCTCCGGAGAAGCCCAGAAATGTAGATGGTCTCAGGAGGCAAGTGAAGTACAGCTCAAACAGGACTGTGCAGTGGTAAGTCTGTTTGAAAGGCAGATCTATGACCCAACCTGTAGGTGATGCCGGGGCTGTGCCCAGGCTGCCCGGGCCTCCCTTCCAGAGAAGCTGGTCTTGGTGTGAGTTTAGAGACAACACAAGAAAGAAAGGACAGACTCGGACTGGGCCACCGACTGGAAGACCTCGGGCCCTGTCCTCAGCTCTCGGGACATGAGTATTCCGGGTTTATTCTTGCAAATCAAAGACAAGGCTCTGCTCTTGGGAATCCGTCCTCGCAATGATACTGTCCAGTGACACTGCCCGGTCAGCAAGACCCTTCATATGCAGGACTTTCGGCCAGCTCTCACAGGCCTGCTTTTGGAAGATTAAACAATAAAGATCATCTGACATGAAGACGTCCACCAAGAACAGCAAAGACCAAATGAATTAGCAGCGCATACACTGGGCGATAAAAGATTCTGAGAGGGGGAAACACTTCGACATTCTCACATTGAAAGATGCTCTATTTTACACAGCAAGAGCAGGCAGTTGTGAGTATGAATATCTATGATAAAGCAGCTACGGGGGAGCAGAGAGGAGACAGGGCACAGAGGGAGCAGTAAGGGTAAAGTGATTGTCTTGTACCCGGTTGATCCTTGTTTGATTCCAGCACCCCTTATGGTCCTGAGTCTCGCCAGGAGTGATGCCTGAGTGTAGAGCCAGGAGCCTAAGCCCTGAACACTGCCAGATGTGGACCAAAACAGCGCACACACACACACACACACACACACACACACACACACACACACACACACACACACACACACAGAGCACTGAGTCCTAAAATTATTACCAGAACTGAAAGTTTTATAAGAAAGCCATAGAAAGTTAATAAAATCTCCTAGAAATTTAAGAAACAAAATGCACAAAAGTAGAGAAACGGAGGAAACAGTTAAAAAGTCAGTGGATTAGTTTGGGATAGGCCATTACGAGTGTTAGCCAACAGGAACAGAGTGCAAAAACAACCCCTAAGAACATTGCCCAGGACTAGGATGTCCAAACACTGAGTGTAACGGCTGGAAAGATAAACACCCAGTACACAGCCATCATGCCACACACTGGGGAACGGGCATTCCCACACCCTCAAAGCACAGGTCACTGGTGAAGCACTGGGAAGCAGAAGGACTCTAGCGTCCACACACAGACATGGAAGGCAAAAGATGTGGAGCACGGCCTGCAGAGGTGCTGAGGAGATAGTTTCCTGCCCAGAATTTTATATCTCGCCAAACACGCAAGCAAGCATTCACTGTATCACTGTCACTGTCTTCCCGTTCATCATCGATTTACTCGAGCGGGCCCAGTAACATCTCCGTATGTCCTGTCTCATGCTAGTAGAGCCCAAGGGCATCTGATTGCTCCAGGAACATAAAGAGCCTCAATCCATTCCCGAATGAGGTCTATAATTGTTACTGGTATTTGGCATATCAAATACAACACGGGTAGCTTGCCAGGCTCTGCCGTGCAGGTAGCATACTCTTGTAGTTATCTCTAAGTCCAGCATTTATTGATGAACCGCGTGATCTCTTGCGGCGCGCGAGCCAGGCTGTGATAGACTGGTCTTCTGGGTGGAGTTCTGACGAGAGAGGAAAATGGAGGCCCTCATGGAGTGGAGGGTCGTCTGGCTTGTTGCAAGGCTCTGCTGGGGTGGCGGGCCAGGGCTAGAACCCACAATCCCTCCTGGGCACCTCGTGAGCAGCTGGGCACAGGGAGAGCAAGTAGCAGCTCTCCCCCATGTCTGTGAGTCTCTCGAGGCAGCATACCTGAGCCGGATTTAAAAAGGACTGCTGCAGGGTGGAACTCGATGAGCCGGGCTGTGATAGGCTGGTCTGCTGGGGGGAGATCTGACGAGAGAGAAGTCTGGATGTGGAAAATGGAGGCCCTCATGGAGTGGGGGGTCGTCTGGTTTGTTGCAAGGCTCTGCTGGTGTGGTGGGCCAGGGCTCACCTTGTGAGCAGCTGGGCACAGGGAGAGCAAGTAGCAGCTCTGCCCCATGTCTGCAAGCATTAGTGAACAGTAAAAATGATCTCAAAGAAGTATGAACTCATATAGATTTAAAAAAGAAAAGTTTCTGGAGACTTTTTGGGTGCCACCAAAAGAGAGATGAGAACAAAAAGAAATACACCACAGGAGAGAAAGGCAGGGAGAGAGCTGCTCAGAGGGCAGCCAGGGTAAGACAGGCAGTCCTGAGAAGCAAAGTAAAGTGAAACCAAGAGTGGCCCCAATGAAAACCCTTTTCACAAAGATGGCACCAAGAGCTGAGAAGCCTTGCCCTTCCCAAAGCTGAAGCCAAAGCCAAAACTCCTGCAGGCCAAGAAAGCAGAGCTGAAAGGTGTCCACGGCTACAGAAAGAAGAGCCATGACTCGTCCACCTTCCCTAGACCCCAAAGGCTGCAGATGAGAAGGTGGCCCAGAAACCCCGGGAGGGGTGTCTCTGGGAGAAACCAGCTGGACCACTGTGCCATTGTTAAGCTCCCTCTGACCACACAGCCAGCCGTCAAGAGCGGCGACAACGCACTTGCTTTCACTGTGGATACTGGAGCCAACAGGCACCAGATCAAACAGGCCGTGATGAAGCCCCTGTGACACTGGAGTGAGTGGTCAGGGGCAAGCCCCGCTCAACCTGCCGGAGAAGGCCTGTGTTCTCTGGCTCCCTGACGGGACGCCGGGACGTGCCAACAAAACTGGGGTCATCAAAACAGCCCAGCTGCTGATTCTAAAGGCGTGTTTTATTTATTTGTTTCACCATTAAAAATAATAAAGTATATTTGATGTATCATAACATTAATGAAAAGGTATTTCCAGTTTCTTTGGGGGAATTTGGGAATGAAAGAAAACAGCAAAAGAAAACAACTATTTCAACAATCTCTTTGAATGAATCATCTAGGGCAAACTTAACTGCATGAAAGAGAGAATCCAAATGATTAAAAAAAAGAAACAATCCAATAAAACAATGGACAAAGTTTATCCATCTAAAGAAAGAAAGCTGTGAAAAGCTCTTTTTAATCTTAAAGTGCTGTGGAGGTCACTCCTGATGATGTCAACATGAGGGGCCGTAAGGGTCAGCCCAGGCAGTGCTGAGAGTAGGACCCAGGACCTCACATTTACTCTACCACTTGAGCAATTGTCCCAGCCCCACTAAGTATAGTTCTGAAATTCCAAAATTGACCTATGAATAAAAAATACATTGGACAGCTGAAATAGTTGATACCTAAAGTAAATCATGTATGTGAAGTTTTGTGTGTGTGTGTGTGTGTGTGTGTGTGTGTGTACTAGAAACAGGCCTTTTATTCATAATCACTGTGCATATGAAATGGTAAAGCTCAGGAGAGTCAACAGATAGTATTTTGTGTATAAGGAATTTAAAATTCCTTGTATTTTATATTCAACGAACCCATCCTACTTTACCAAACCTTTTAAGGAGATATAATCTCCTATGTACAAAAATACACCAGTTATAACAGGCCTGGTCATAGTCATGAAAGAAGAAAGTGCTGTCGGTCATATGACTTTGCTCTCTAGGGAGTAACAGTTAAAGATGCGTATGGTGGGTTATACAGAAAAATCAGAGTAAGACTCATTCATGCAGAAACTATAATTTAGCCATAGTTATATATTTAAATAAAGATATTAAAATGCAGACTCGAGACAGGGAAATTTCCCCATCTTGAGCGGCCACGACATCCATCAATAAATGCACAAGATGAGAGGCAAGATGAGCTACAACAAAAGTATCCCACCCGCACGGCAGAGCCTGGCAAGCTACCTGTGTCATATTTGATATGACAAAACCAGTAACAATTATAGACCTCATTCCCATGACCTGAAGGAATGGTTTGAGGCTCTTCATGTTCCTGGAGCAAGCAGATGCCTTTGGGCTACACTAGCATGTGACAAAGCGTATGGAGATGTTACTGGTGCCCGCTCGAGCAAATTGATGAACAACGAAAGACAAGTGAAGTGATACAAGTGAAAATGCAGACTATACAGCAGTTACCATACATACCTATGTATGTGCACATATGTATGCACATATACCACTGTATCACTGTCTTCCCGTTCATCACTGATTTGCTCGAGCTGGCACCAGTAACATCTCCATATGTCCTGTCTCATGCTAGTAGAGCCCAAGGGCAGCTTCAAACCATTCCATCAGGTCATGGGAATGAGGTCTATAATTGTTACTGGTATTTGGCAGAGCAAATACGACATGGGTAGCTTGCCAGGCTCTGCCTTGTGGGTGGCATACTCTTGTAGTCACCTCTGATCTCCAGCATTTATTGATGAACCACGTGGCCGCAAGCAGTTGCGCAAGCCGGGCTGTAATAGGCTCTTCTGCTGGGTGGAGTTCTGATGAGAGGGAAGTCCAGATGTGGAAAATGGTGGCCCTCATGGAGTGGGGGTGGGGGTGGGGGCAGGGAATCATCTGGCTTGTTGCAAGGATCTGCTGGGGTGGCGGGCCAGGGCTAGAACCCGCCATCCCTCCCTGGTGCCTCATGAGTGGCTGGGCACAGGGAGAGCTGGTAGCAGCTCTGCCCCATGTCTGTTAGTCCATGAAGTACACTGAAGAAAACATAGGCAAAATCCTCCATGACACTTAAGCTAAAGGCATCTTCAAAGATAAAACACCACTGACAAAGCAAAGATGAACATATGGGACTATATGAAACAAAAAAGCTTCTGCACCTCAAAAAACTCAAACTAAAAAGTTTCTGCACCTAAAAAGAACTTGAAAGTCTCTAGCAAAATGCTACTAGAGGGGCGGGATGCCCAGCGGTAGGCGTTTGCCTTGCAGGCCTGGCTGGCCCGGTCGATCCCGGCATCCCATATGGTCCCCCGAGCACTGCCAGGTAATTCCTGAGTCGGCCAGGAGTACCCTGAGCATTGCTGGGTGTGACCCAAAAAGCAAAAAAAAAAAAAAATGCTACTAGAAACATATATATGCATAGGAGAGTGGCAGGTTACAAAATCAATACCCAAAAGTGACCAAGATATAAAATCATCCCACCGAGTGGGAAAGAATATTCACCCAATGCCCATTTGATAAGGGGTTAATTTTCAAGATATATAAGGCACTGCTAAACCTTTACAAGAAAAAACAGCCAACCCCATCAAAAAATGGGGAGAAGAAATGAACAGAAACTTCCACAAAGAAGAAATTCACATGGCGAAAAGGCATATGAAAATATGTTCTTCATCACTAATCACATATATATGCACATATATATGTATATATATGTGCATATATGGTGATATGTGTGTATATATATACACACCTATATGTGTGTATATATATATGTGTGTGTATATATATATATATACACACACACATATATATATATACACACACACATACATATATATACACACACACACACACACACCTAATTTTTGTTTGGGAGCCACACCTGACTGTGCCCAGGGCTTACTTTTGGCTCTGGGCTCAGGGATCACTCCTGGTGGGGCTTCAGGGATTGAAACCAAGGCAGCCACATGCAAGGCAAGCACCTTACCCACTGTACTATTTCTCTGGTCCCTACTTCCAATTTTCAAAATCATCCTCATATATTATAATTTTCAAAAAAATTTTTTTTTTGCTTAGCCACACCCGAACCAGGGTTTCTCCGGCTCTGCACTCAGAGTCACTCCTGGCGACCGGGGACCAATGGAGCCGAGACGAACCGGCCAGCAGGGCTGGGCAAACGCCTACCGCTGGGCTACGCCCGGCCCCTCAAAAAATTTTTTAAATCAGGTACTTTATTGCATCTTACAGTTTAAGCAACTATTAAATAACTTATTCTACTCCACATTTACTCAATTAATTAATAATTACCTTGCATGTGGCTGATCCAGTTTGATCATAGGCTCTACATCTGATCTGCACTGCCATCAGTGACCCTGAAACACCGCTGGGTTTGGTTTAAAGAGACAAAAAACAGTGAAACATCCCTTTACACACACCATAAAAGGGAAAATATGGGGCGGAGCAATGGCCCAGCGGGTAGGGCATTTGCCTTGCACGCGGCTGGTCCATGCCGGCCTGGGTTTGATCCCGGCATCTCATATGGTCCCCCGAGCACCGCCAGGAGTGATTCCTGAGTGCAGAGCCAGGAGAAAACCCTGAGCATTGCTGGGTGTGACCCAAAAAGCAAAAAAAAAAAAAAAAAAAAAAAAAGGGGAGGAAATATATATGGCCCTAATGAATTTGCCAACATTCCCCTCTTCAACATGAAACAGTGGAAAAGAAGTACGTCTACATGACAAACGAAATTGTTTAAATTTTCATTATAAAAATAGCATAACAGGAAAGCATATATATGTAACTAATAAATATACAAACTGGCAAGCCTACCCGTGTAGTATTTGATATGCCAAAAGCAGTAATAGACCTCATTGCCATGACCTGAAGGAATAGGTGAGGCTCTTTTGTTCCTGGAGCAAGCAGAGGTCCTGGGCTCTACTAGCATGTGACAGGGACAAATGGAGATGTTACTGGCGCCAGCTCGATGAACAACGGAAAGACAAGTGATACAGTGAAGTGAATAAATATACAAACATGCATGCACATGGTTCTATAGAAATGTAATAAAGACCAGGGATGTAGCTCAGTGGTATAGCACTTGTCCTACATGTATGAGGTCCGAGGCTCAGTCCCTGGCACCACAAATGACGTTCCCAAAACAAAAAATACAATACACATCCTGTTCTGTAACTTCCTTTCCTCACTGTACTTTTAACACCTCCACGAAATTATTTTTTAAAATTCAGGTATCCAGTAACCAAACACAGAAAAGTTTACTCCAAAACCAAGAACCAAAAAAAAAAAAAAAAAAAACCCTAAAAAAAAAAAATCAGGGAGCAAAACATAAAATACAAGTCCCAAGGTTGAATGAAGCACTTGTCTTGCATACAGCCAAACCCAGTTCAATCCCTGGCACCATATGTTTCCCCAAGCAGCGCTGGGAAACACCTCTGAGTAAGGTACCAAGCTTACCAGTACCAACAGCTCTGCTGTTCGGGATGCCCAGAGCTGAGAGAAGACTGTGCAGTCTCCAGAGCAGAGCCAGGTGTTTGCAGCATTGCAGCAAAATCCTGTGTCCACACCGGTCCTCCCAGGTAGTGCTGCCACCAGAAGCAGTGCAATAACAGAGCCAGAAGTGACAACCAGCAGACACATGCAAGAATGCCGCAACAAGCTCTAACAAGCCCTAACCTAGGAAGTGTAGGAGCGTGAGGACTGAGGGGTGCAACCCTACCGGGCCACTGAGGCTGAGTGGGCAAGCAAGCTGGTGTGGAACTCTGAGACATCACCACTGCGGAAGGAGGGAAAGTGGGCAAAGAAATCCAGGGAGCGCATCTGTAAAGAGCAGGCATGTATGTACCTCAGACCCATCCTGAAGAGGCTTCCTGCCCAGCTTCTCACAGGATGGCTCTTCTACTAGCAGCAACTTCTTGTGAAGCTCATCCATTTTCTGTTTCAGTAGCTGTTCTTCAAAAGCATTGGCTTCTTTCTTTTTCATATATTGTTTGTCTTCATTTACTTTAGGAAAAATGAAAACATCGGCTGGCAAGCAAAGTTTATAGTGAAGTCATCAAAAATATGAAAGATTACTTTTAGAATAATTTGGAGTGATAATACTGCGGATAGGGCATTTGTCTTGCATGTGGCTAACCCCAGGTTCGCTCCCCAGCATCCCATATTGTCCCCAAGCACCAACAGGAGTAATTCCTGAGGGCAGAGCCAGGAGGAAGCCCTGAGCATTGCAGGGTATATAACTCAAAAAAGAAAAAAAAAGAAATTATTTCTTACTAATTTCCCCCCATGTGTATTGGGTTATTAGAATGGAAATGGGTATTGCTATTTGGGGGAGGGTGTGAGGGGGAATAGGGGGAATACAACTGGCGATGCTCAGGGGACCATATGGGATGCCAGGGATTGAAGTTGTGCAAGGTAAGTGCCCTGCCCATTGTACCCTCTCTGGCCCCAGTGGGGATTAGCTCTTAACTATGTAATCATAATTACTTTCAAGTTATCAAAACTTCACATGCTGAATAACAACATTTCAAAGTGCAGAGTATGATGCTAAGCACTTATCAAAACAATGACTATGTAATTGAGTTAGAAATCAACAGTTTTTAAAGAATGTAGTCTCTAGGAACTGGTCAGAAGCAATAGTAGGGGGCTTGAGCTGCCTGTGGATGATCTGGGATTGATACCTGGAACCCAAAAAGGTGACTTAAACCCCACCAGGAGTAATCACTGGCACCCCAAATGGTGACTCAAACCCCACCAGGAGTGATCATGAGTGCAAAGCCACGAGTAAGCACTACCATGTGAGGACTGAAAACTTGCTTGAGTGGGTACCAGTAATGTCTCCATTCGTTGGGAATGAGGTCCATTATTGTTACTGTTTTTGGCATATTGAATACACCACAGGTAGCTTGCCAGGCTCTGCCGTGGCTCTGGGTTCATCTCAGGGGGCCCAGTCTTTTTCTATGTCAGACCATCAACCATCCAGGGCCCACAGGGCAGAGTCCTGGATGTAGACAACACCTGCCTCCTGTCTGCAGACAAGCCTGTCTCCTGTCTGCCAACTGCCAACACAGCCGGGCACTGCAGCCACACCTGCAACACCTTGAGGGGCAGGTAATAGCAGGTTTTAATAACAGCTGAAAATCTTAGAAAGTTCTTTACTCAATTCCAAATTTCATTTAATCCTGTCAGAGTGTCTGACCAAATATCTGACCAAAGGTCTAGAGTTGCCAACACGGAAGTACAAATCCCTCAGGAATACAACTATTTTTTCCTTTTTTTGGTTTTGGTGCCACATCTGTCAGTGTTCAGGGCTTACTTCTGGCTCAATGTTCACAACTCACTCCTGGCTGGTTTGAGGAGTCATATGATGTGCTGGAGATCAAACTCAGGCTGGATGTGTGCAAGGCAAACACCCTACTATTGTGCTGTCTCTTTGGCCTATTATAGACTTTCTTGTGCAGGTTCTCTGACCAATAATGGACTGAAAAAAATGTAAATCCTCATGAGATTTATTTTAAATATTAAATGATCTCAAATATTACTGCCACGTACCCCACTGTTCATGCTTTCTCCGTTGACTGTATTTCTGAGCTCTCAGTTCTTCAAATGAAAATTCTGAGTCTCCTCGGATAAGCTTCTCCTTGCAGTACATTACAACCTGCTGAATATCAGCATTGGCTGCCGAGGATGGGGGTACAGAATATCCGGATTTAGAAATCATGATCACCCTTTGGTCTCTATAATGGGGAAAATTATAGAGAGTTGGGAATGAGGCCCATTACTGTTAGTAATGGACTATTATTTTCACAACAGCATAATCAAACAGTATAATCAAACAAATCATGAAGGAAGCAATTACTGCACTGATTAGACTTGCCTTTTAGACTCTGTGTCACAGACTGAAGACGGAACTCCAGGAAGTTCTGAACCCTGTAGAGAGAAACATTATCAGTGTGTATTATATGTCAAGGAACCTGGAGCACCGTTCTTCACAAATATGAAAGCGCTTGAGGGACTCAGAGAGATAGATCAGCAGGACAAGGTGTTTGCCTTGCAAGTAGCTGATCTGGGTTGGATCCCCAGAACACCACAAGGTCCCCTAATCCCTGAGCCCAGAATCAGGAGTAAACCCTGCATTGTTGAGTATGGACCCCAAAGCAAAACAAAAAACAAACAAACAAGCTATAGCTTGTTTGTTTGTTTATATATATATATATATATATATATATATATAATATGTTTGTATGTTTTATATATATTCAAATCTGGGGATGGGGGAGAGAGGGAGCGAGGTGTGTATTGGATGAGGTTCCCGACAGGTGTGCCCTGTATACAAAGGGCCCAGGTTCAGCTCCTGGCACTCGCGTGCTCCCAAGGCACTGGAGGCAGTGACCTCCCAAGCCACACTGGGTGTGGCTCAAAAACAAAAGGAAAACAAACAAGTTAGTGAAATGGAATCTTTGAGGCAACCAACTTCCAATGTCCCAGAAACACTGTTCATACCTGGTTCTTAGAGCAGCAGGCCAAGCCATTCTCTGGATTTGATTTTGATGTCACTGTTCTGTTTAAAATCTGACTATCTTGTAGAGGTGCTAAGACCCTGGCTATAGAGGAATGAAAAGAGAAACGTGAATAAAATAAAACTGGAGAAAATGATTAGAGCTAGTCTTCTGATCCTGTGGTAAATTCTATAAGAATAAGCTCGTTTTCTCATATAAGGTAGTTAAACCACTTTTAACTGGCATCAGTGGTGATGGGAAATGCACCTGATGAAAGCACGGGGAACACTGTGACTGAAACAATCATGAACAACTTTGTAACTGAATATCTCACTGTGGTTCAATTAAAAAATAAATTGTAAAACAAACCAACAACAAAAAAAAAAGACTTTTTAGACAGGAGAAATAAAGATAATTTTCTTGGGGCCAGAGATAAAAGGTGCTTGCCTTGCAGAGAGCTGACCTGGGTTCGATCCGGCACCCCATATGGTTCCTCTGAGAATCACCAGTGGTGATTCTTGAGTGCAAAGCCAGGATTAAGCTCTAAAGGCTCCTGGGTATGTCCTGGGTATGACTCAAAAACAAAATAAGATAATTTTCTTACCAACTCAAGATGCCCAAAGAAGACATAAAAGAAATGTGAATTTAGCTTACTGTTTAAAATAACAGAAGAATAGATGCTTACTGCTAAAGTTTAATATTTATTTCTAAGGAAAAAATATAACATTTCTCTTAAAGTTGTATTAGATACATATGATTCAATTCAGACAAACTCCTGGAGTAGCGTCCTCCATTTTTATTCTTTATTTTTATTTATTTATTTATTTATTTATTTATTTATTTATTTATTTATTTATTTATTTATTTATTTGGCTTTTTGGGTCACACCCGGCGATGCTCAGGGGTTACTCCTGGCTCTTTGCTCAGGAATTATTCCTGGCAGTGCTTGGGAGACCATATGGGATGCCGGGATCAAACCCAGGCTGGCACAGGCTGGCAGCGTGCAAGGCAAACCCCCTACCCGCTGGACTATCGCTCCAGCTCCACGTCCCTCCATTTTTAGCAATTCTGTTGTTTGTTTTTTAGGCAACACACCCAGCGATGCTCAGTGTTACTCTTGACTGCACTCAGGAATCATTCCTGACAGTGCTCGGGACCAAATGGGATGCCGGGATCGAACCAGGGTTGGCCGTGTGCGTGCAAGGTAAAAGCCTTACCCATTGTACTATCACTCCCATCCCAATTTTGGTATTTTTTAAAATTCAAAAAACATACAAAACCACATGCTTTTCTTGTGATTGTTCTTTCAAAGTTCTTCAAAATCTTTCAAAGTTCAAAGGTATATCTTCCTTTCTCTCTATTTAACAGGACTATTTAATAGGCACTATTATCAGAGTGTCTCTTTATCTGAGACAATATAATCCTCTGGTGGCAGGGAAGAAACCCAGTCTCACATCTGTGAGGCAAGCAATCTACCCCTGAGGCCCACAGATGCCGAGGCTCAGATCTGCTTTCTGGAGGGCTGCCTCACAAGCAACGCTCACAGGCTCGTTGGGGGTGCAGGAAGAGGAGGAGAGAGGATCTCTCCTGGTGATCACGCAGCCTAATGGCGGGTGGTTCAGTGCTGTGCTCAGGGACGTGGAGCTATTCGGGGCCCAGAGCCCGTTGGGCATATGATGCTGGGATTTGAACTTGGGTCTTGCCACATGCAAAGCACGCACCCCTGACTGCTGAATTATCTCCCAAACTCCAGACTTGTTTTTTAAGAAGGCAAAAGAAAAAGCAGAACAACTTGGGGACTGAGTATACTGTGCATTTGGGGAAGTGTGACTTTACCTGGAGCTGGCAAATGGACTTCAGTGAGGCGTGTCTGAAATAACCTAAAGGACAACAGAAAGCCATCAATCACAGACTTACAGGTTAATACACATTTAAGTAAAAACTAAAAATGTCTGACAGCATATTCGAACTATCAAAGACTGAGACCAAAGTAAGTTGAATTTTAGAGTTGCTTTAAATTTTTCAAAGCTCTGGGAATGTCTTCATGCCAATACACTTCAATTAGAAGACTTCCTCCCTCGTGCCAGTTTATGCCATTACTTCTCAAATCACCAGTAACTGCGCCCTCTTTCTGAGTGCCAAGCCTGTGCGAGAATGTCACCACGCGAGGTGTTTGAACTCCTATTTAAGGCATTCTATAGATCTGGAACATAAAACTTATATTGCTTAAGAGAAAGAAATGAAAGATCCAAATTTAGGCTATTTTTAGACAAAGGGCAGATATATTATTGCACTTGTTTTGATGAATTCTAAATCTCAGGACACGTCTGCAAAGCCACTCCAGTTGCTAATACAGCACTTCCCAGCCTGACACACTGGGGCATACGACCAAGAGTTCACAGCATAAAGAGACGAAGACGTGTAAACCAAATGCAACCAAGCCAAGTCCTGTGGCTCTCAATTCAAACAAGCCACTGGCTTAATTAAAAAGATAACATGAGGGCGGAGGCGATAGCCCAGCGGGTAGGGTGTTTGCCTTGCATGCGCCGGCCTGTGCCGGCCTGGGTTTGATCCCGGCATCCCATATGGTCACCCGAGCACCGCCAGGAGTAATTCCTGAGTGCAGAACCAGGAGCAGGAGTAACCCTGAGCATCGCCAGGTGTGACCCAAAAAGCAAAAAAAAAAAAAAAAAAAGATAACATGAGAAATAACTAAATATGACTAGACAGTAAAGAACTGTAGTTAAAAGTGGGGATATTTAATAACATATAGCTACGCATTGAAATGATGCAAGGTTCTTCAACAAATCACTTTTTAGAGATGTTCAGTTGTTTGGGGGTAAAATATTTTGATTTGCTGTAATCTCTTTAGCAGAGAAACACAACTGTTATTAACAATGGCAGGCAAATGCAGTTTCATTATACTAACCTATTTTTTAATATCCACTTGAAAATATGAATAAAAGAGCATGAGTGTTAGAGCAGACTTGAAAACAGAATTCCAAGGGCCAGAGCAACAGTACAGTGGGGAGGACGTTTGCCTTCACACAGCTGACCTGGGTTCAATCCCGGCATCCCATATGGTACTCCAGCACTATCTGGGTACATCCTAAGTGCAGAGCAAGGAGTAATCCTTGACCATTGCTGGGTGCGCCCCCAAAACAAAACAAACCAAAGGGCCCTGAGAATTTTAATTCTAAGGGGGACAACAGTAAGCAGATACAGCAAGGTAACTTCAAGACTGCTAGAGAAAGACAGCAAAAAGAAACACAGGATACTCATTTGAGTAGATAACTTGGTTTTATGGTAACAACCCTTAAAACTATATCTCCTTTGACTTAACAGTTCCAATTCTGAGAACCTACTAGAATGAATTAGAAGGGGAACTACACAAGGAAGAACCTTTATAAGAGGAAAAGGCCTAGACACAGCTGCACTGGAAGCCAAACTTGAGAGGGAAGAAAGCCCGCTAAAATACAAGCAGGTTTCTTCTGCCTCATTACTTTTCTTTATATTCAAAATCCCTTTGAGGTATATTTAATCACAGAAAAAGTATAAGCTGCAATAAACAAGGTCATTTAAGATACTCATTATGCTATTCCTTAAGAGATTCAAAGTGTTGGGGCCGGGGATAGCACAGCAGGTAGGCGTTTGCCTTACATGCAGTGACCTGGGTTCAATACCCGGCATCCCATATGGGCCCCCGAGCTCCACCAGGAATAATTCCTGAGTGCAGAGTCAGGAGTAACCCTGAGCATCGCTGGGTGTGACCCAAAAAGCAAAAAACAAATAAAGAGATTCAATCAAGTCAACAAGTCAAACGCTCAATTGGAGAATAAATTCTGACCTACCCTGGACTGGTTTCATGCTCACTTTTCTAGTACCACCAGTTCACAATTGGTTAAGAGTAGCATAAGCATAAGCACAGACTATGGGACCAGAGAATTTGTACAGTGGGTAGGGCACTTAAGTTGGCTGCAGTTGACCTGGGTCACCCCTACCACCAGAAATAATTCCTAGGCACAGAGCCAGGAACAAGACCTGTGCACCACTGGGTGTAACGCCCCATCCTCCGCCTCCGCAAAGCACAGAGGATATAACCAGACAGAAATTTAATTTGCCATTAAAAATACCCATAGGCGGGGCCAGAGTGATAGCACAGCAGGTAGGGCATTTGCCTTGCATGCGGTTGACCTGGGTTCGATTCCAGGCATCCCATATGGTTCCCTGAGCACTGCCAGGAGTAATTCCTGAGTGAAGAGGCAGGAGTAACCCCGAGTATTGCCGGGTGTGACCCAAAAAGAAAAAAAAATACTCATAGGCTTAGGAAGATTATCAGCAAGAAATACATCAAAAAGTTAACAGTGGTATTTTGGGGACAATTTCTCCCTTTATGTATGCAATATGTTCCACATTTCCTAACAAGGAGTCCCCTACATAGATAACAATATTTTATTTTCAGTTGTTCTGGGCTTCTTTGTTAAGAACCTGAATGAACGGTTTGAGGCTCTTCATATTCCTGAAGCAACCAGATGCCACTGGGCTACACTGGCACATGATAGGGTCAAATGGAAATGTTACTGGCGCCCACTCGAGCAAATCGATGAACAATGGGATGTCAAGTGATCAAGTTCTGGGCTATACCTGGTAGTGCTCGGGGCTCACTCCTGGTGGAGCTTGAGGGCCCATATGTGGCATGTGGGGTTTGACTCTGGACTGTCCTCTGTCCTACTCTCTAGATCATGCTCTATTTTTTCTCACGAGCTGACAGCATCCGTCTGAGTTTGGTGAGGAAGGCCCAAACCCTGGTGTTTAAATTACCTGTACTGCTGCTGCAGCAGTTCCCGGGGCTCGGCCTGGTTTTGAATTCCTCTCCGCAAGACGGCGCGCTGGCATGCTGCAGCTGCCCCTGCCCTTCTAGGTGCCCGGCCCAGGCAAGGTATAGAGGAGATGACAGGGTCCCGATGCCATGGTTGTACAGAAACTCAAAAAAACTGGTGACGGTCAGTGTTGCACTCAGCCTAGAGAAACACAGAGCAGATGTCAGAACAAGGGAACCGCTAGTGGGTCTGCCCAGAGTTGGTCCTCAGTGGCTGCCATAACCCATGCTCTGGGAAGAACATCTGGAAGCCTCTAGCTGCAAATCAGAAAGTTACGTGCTTCCCTCCCTCCACCCAATGTCCCCGTGTTGCTCACACGACTTCCCATCAGGGTGCGCCTCCAGCGCTACCATTAAACAAAACATGGCAGTTGTCTTACGGGAGCTTGCACAGGTCCTGCAAGATGCTGCGAATCCGTGTTTCCTAACTTAGTGAGTAAATCCGTGTACCCCGACACGGGGCACTGATGATTGCAGCAACAGTTGTGCCCTCAACTCTTAATTTCAAGACCGAAGAAACTAAACCATTCAAGTCTAACCTTGAAAATGTGAAAATGTCCTGCTGAAATTTACTTAGTGGTATAAACCCATGATAAAACAGTATTTTGATTAGAGAAAAAAAACAAGTAAGAGGCCAGAGAGACAGTACAGAGACAAGTCACTTGCCTTGCACACAGCCTATCAAGGTTGGTCCCCTGAGCCCTGCCAAGAGTGATCCCTGAGCACAGCTGATTGTGGCTCCAAAACCAAACACTAAAATAGAGTCTGACCTGAATCAGTCATCTCCTTTCAGTACTACGTTTAGTTTCAGAGAGTCCAAAGATTCCATAATACACATCTCTGACCATGTAACTTTTAATATGCATATGACTGAAAATAAAAGGAATTAAAACATAATACCAATGTCAAGGATGGGGTGTGTGTGGAGAGGAAGCAACAGTGCAACATCCTTATAGGGCTGACCGCACATCTGAAAGTATACTTACAAATTTTAAACAGTAATTGATAAATCTTGGATCACTGTGGTATTTCTTCTTATCTAAAAAATTCCTTCATTAAATGTTCTAAAGAAGTTGTCAGGTATTCACTTTTCTGAGGAAAGTTTTCTTCCACCCACCGCATGTAACTAGAAAAAAATATGGAGAGTATCAGTTTCCAGGGCAGCACAGCATAAGTTTGAAATGGAGGAAAACAAAATAAATGCTAACCTTTCCCATTCTCCAAGCGGGTCATCCCCCTTATAGCTGTGCATATGGGTTTCAAACATCCTAGAACAGAGAACAGTAAGCACAAGCTATTAGTGATAATACCTAAGATACGAGTTCTGCTTATGTGATATTTATCAGCTATACATCTTACAGTGAACACCATGACGCTCGATTTAAACGATCTATAAACATTGAAAGGGTGTTCACTCAGAGAAGCTCAGGAAACTCAGAAGTGGTCTATGTTTCTTTCAGGAGCAAATTTATATACCCGAGGCAGCCGAGCCCAGGAGGGAGCTGAATGAAGGCTCAGCTGGGCACCATGGACACAGCCCAGCAGTAGGCTCTGGCCTTGCATGTGCGAAACCCTAGGTTCGAGCCCAGTACCAGAGGGACAGTTCAGAAATCTTTAGCTCCTCCTAATAAGATAAAGCTCCCTTACTCCAAGGAGCCCAGCTGAGGCGAGACTGGAACACCTGAAGGCTCTGTGACTGAAAGTGAGCCGTCCCCAGGCACAGTTTAGGGCGCGGCGGAATGCTGCTTCCAGAGGAGCAGATGTTCCCGAATCAGTGACCCTCACTCACAAGCTATCCCTGCTTCCACATATCCATCACCACTTCAGGAAAAACCAGCAGAGAAAACAAAGTTCTCCTTAGAGAACTTGCAGAGACAAGTGGACAGGCGGAGTAAACAAAAAGGAACAGAAGTAAAATGATGTCTGGCCGAACACAGAAAACAAAACAAATGGAAAAGGTATAAGAGTGACAAGACTTAATATTTTCCACACAGCCTAAGAGGTGAGCCCTGCATCTACTTAAAAGAATGGGGCTATTTCTGCTACTTAAGAGCAGGGGCGACTGGGGCCGGAGCGATAGTCCAGCGGGTAGGGCGTTTGTCTTGCACGCGCCGGCCTGTGCTGGCCCAGGTTGGATCCCGGCATCCCATATGGTCCCCCCGAGCACCGCCAGGGAGTAATTCCTGAGTGCAGAGCCAGGAGTAACCCCTGAGCATTGCCGGGTGTGACCCAAAAAAGAAAAAAAAAGGAGTAGGGGTGACTTAAGTAGGGGTGACAAGGTCTGATTTTCATTTAAAAAGTTGATTCTTCTCAGGGCCGGAGCAATAGCACAGAGGATAGGGCGTTTGCTTTGCACGCAGCTGACCCAGATTTGATTCCCGGCATCCCATACGGTCCCCTAGCACCACTAGGAGTAACTCCTGAGCAAAGAGCCAGGAAGTAACCCCTGAGCGTTGCGGGTGTGACCTAAAAAGCAAAAGAAAAAAAAAAAGTTGATTCTTCTTTCCAAGTGAAGAAACAGCCAGGGAATAAGAACAGCAGCGGGAAGGCAGTTAGGAAGCTGAACCGAGTCCCAGGGAAGAGGCAATGGGAATCCTTCAATGGAACTCTCCCCTGAGGAGAGTTCATTAAGACCTGCAGGTTTTCTATGAAATCACATGATTTTTTGGATAAAAAGGATTTAAAACAATCCTCTCTCTGTCATCTCAGTAAACATAAGAAACCAATGTTTCTTATTACTCAAAAGCCACAAGAGAGTTATCTACATGTCAAATAAACAAAACATGAAACAAAAAGGGGAGGAACAACACAACTACTGAACATAACTTCTGAAAATCTGAACCCATTTTTTTAATTGAATCACCATTCGATGGACCATTGTAAAGCTGTTCATGATGAGGTTTCAGTCACACAGTGTGCCAATACCCACCCACCCCTCCATCAGTGCACATTTCCCAACACCAATCTCTCTCTCTCTCTCCATTGTGGTTTGTTAACATGTGACCTTGACCTTTCAATACTCGGTTCTAGTCTAGCTTTACTATTTCCAACTGTTATTGTCAAGCTGGTCCTTCTCTACGTTCTACCACATGTGTCTACTCCCCACATACATGTGGTAGAATCCAAACATTGAAATGTTTTCCTGGCCCCTTTGAACCCAATTTTTTAAATGAATAAAGGGCCCAGCATGGAAAAATACGCAACGTTATTCATGAGATAAACTGACCACAGTGAGATGAGATTCTCACCCACCGGACTGTAAAAACGTCCAGTTAATGTGTAGAGTTGAAGAAAGAAACAGGCACCATCACATCCCGTAACACTTAATCCCTGCCCAGGAATGTATATCCAAAGAGATGGATTCCCTTTTAACCCAGTAAACTCACTTCTAGAAACATAGAAGGCAGATACATTACCACAGGCAAAATGATGCCACGTGCACAAGAGTTTTTCACTGAGGAATTAATTGTAATGTCAAGAGACTGTCATCTACCCAAGTATCCACAATAGGGGATATTTTTTAAATCGCAATTATGGCACATGAAATACCACACAATTATAAAAAGGAATGAGAAAGCTCTAGGTATTAATGGAAAATTCTACAAGGGAAGATATGTTAAAAGAGTTTATATCTGGACATTCAAATGCATAAGCTCTGCCACGCTTTATGTGGATAAAGTTAGGACTATAGACAAGTATACAATGTAGACAGGTTACTAGCATGCACCAAAATACACACATACGAGATATTTTATATGCATTATATTTACAATAAGAAACATGAAAAATAAACTGGAGTGGTTGAAAGAGTAGTTAGGCAAGGATCTCAGTGAATATTTTTATTTCTGAAAATTTAAAATCTTCTTATGCTTCATAGCAGATAAATCCCTATAAGGCACATTTCTCAGGAAATAGAGATCACCCAAAAAAAACATTTCATACCTGCATTACCAACTAAATTTCCCCAGTAAAATGGTCCAGACACACTGTAAATAAAACTAAAGTACTTCATTTACTAAAGCAAATTACCTTTTACAAATCAAAGGCAGAGACACCAGATTTCCCTTTTAAAAGGGGGGGTCAGGGCCATAATACAGCGAGTAGGGCATTTGCACAAGGTTCCTCTGTTCCATGCCCCCCCACCACCCCCAGCACCGCCAGGAGTAACTCCTGTGTGCAGAGCCAGGAGTAACCTTACCTGAGCATGGCCAGGCGTGACCCAAAAATATCAATCAATCAATCAATCAATATAGATAGATAGATAGATAAATAAATAGGAGGGAAACCTGTACAAGTGAAATCCTTAGGAATGAAAGCTAAAAAATCTTGAAGTAACAGATTGTTGTTTGGACCTTAGTTTTTCTCTCCCTCTTCTGAGTCCAAAGAGTTAAGATTTGATTAAAAGAAAATAATAACAATAAATAAAATATAAACTAACCAGTTTTACTCCCTGTCACATGGTTTCCTCTAAAAGCTTTGGAGAAGTCCAGGATAAATCACTTAAGTCAACACGCCTAGGTTTGGGGATATACACACCATTACACCATTGTAGCAGGTTTTAGATGGGTGGGACTATAACCTACAGGTACAGTTCTTCCCCTCCCCTTAAGTGTTTGTTATGCATGGACTTAAAAAGCCCAGGCTACGAGTAAGAGCGGTTTTGGAACAATTTTCTCTTATGGAGTAGAATTCTATTTTTTTTTTTTTTTTGGAGGGGGAGGAAGCACACCCGGCAGCGCTCAGGGCTCATTCCCAGCCGGATTCAGGGGACCCTATGGGTTGATCCGTGGAACCCGCAAGGGCGTGATCAGGGACTGTCCAGCGCCTTCCCCGCTGGACTAATCGCCCACCCTGGAGCAGAAATTGTCAAGGAAAGGCACTGCAAGTCTGTCGTGAAACCTACACACGGGTCCAGGCATCTCTGCTGGGTTGGAGCTTTGGCACTTCCAGCACCGCGATGAGTTCAGAATCGGTTCCGTATACGAAACCCAACCTCGGCGTGTCTCCAATCCGCCCTATTTCTCCCCAAAAATGCCACCAGCAGCCGACGCTGGTTGCAAGCGCGCCGGGACGTCGGGGGACTGCGGCGGGAAACGGCTCACAAGGTCCCAGTACCATCCCACTACGGTTCCCGGCCCTCGCGGTGGACACAGAGAGAGGGACATGGACAAGGCCAGGGCCGTGGGAGGAGGAGGAGGGCCCCGGCACCGCCGGCGCCAAACACGAGCCCGAGGACCCCCAGCCCTGGCAGTCACCCAGATGACTGCCGTGACCCCACCAGAGCGACACCTACCGAAATACATTCTCGGGGTTGTCCATGATAAGTGGGAGCAACGCTGCCGGCCCCGCGGACCGTCCTAGGTGCCGCCACCAATTCGAAACTACCGCGCAGCCGCAGTCGGAGAGGCGAACGTTTGCAGAGCGCCCGGTGATTGGCCGTCTCTGTAGGCCGCCTGGCCAACCGCCAGGACCGTTACTAGGAGACTACGCCCGCCTCCTCTCTCACCGGAAGCTCCTCCCACTTCCGTAGCGCCGCCTGGAAGAGGACACCTAGGACCCCTGGGAACGATTGGTTTTTGGGTAGCGTTACTTTGAGGAGGACCCCTAAGAAGGTTCGGGTGTTCTGAACCGGTTTCTCAGGTCTTTTTCTTTTTTTCAGATTTTGTCCAGTCGTGCAATGCAATTGACTTATATAAGGAATTCCAAAAGAAGGCATCAAGGAAAAAAAGAGCAAGTTCTGCCAAGGAGAAAGAGTGCCTTGGATGCACTTTGGAACCCCTTATCATACCTATAGGTCCAGAAGCGTTTTATTCCTGTTCATGAAAAGATGAAAAGGAATCTTGAAATTCTGTAGGGTCTAAGTCTCGTTGGAGGTTGCAGAGTTCAGGAGGAAATACTGTTAGGGCGGGACGCCGATCACCTACCAAGGAGGACTTCAAGAGACAGGCTTATACAAAAGCAAAGGGTTTATTTAAGCCAGCTAGCTGGGGTCAAGCTCTGAGGCACGCGGGCCAAGGCAAGACCCCAGTAAGGGGAAGCTATTATATAGGCATTATTTGCGTTATAATCCGCACATACCTAAGTTTTAAAAAAATCAAAAACATGAGAAACACAACTCAAGTTGCACAGACAAGTTACTTGATATGTCTTTGGGATATTCTAAATGTTAGTACTCCCTGCCCGCACCCGAGCGATTCCCATAGGTACCGCGGATAGGCTGCTGTTTTTCTTTTGCTCAGATGTCCTTCCCAAAGCCAAATGAGGGGTGATGCCGAGCCCTTGGTAACTTTTCACAGCAATATGGAAGCCCTTTGGCTTATTGAACCTGTCTGCCATTTTTCTTCCCTAACACCCCCCATTTTCTTTTAGCTTCATGAGGAATCTTCTTCATAGTTAGGATTATTAAGGGCCAGATACTGCTGTTTCAGAGCCATGAGCTGCACTGTGCTGTTGCGTTCTTTGATGAAAGCAACTAGCCTATTAAGAAGGCAAGGTTCAAAAAGTCAATATAAGCAATAACACTATTAGGGGTCCCAGCAAAGTGGATATCTGGGTAGTTATCCAGTGTGACGTGTTGAAACAAGATTTAAACCAGCTTGTAGAAGTTTTAATTCCATTTGCCATGGGCCCCTTCTGTTTGCCTGCCTACATTAAACGCCCCTAGAGATTTTTACCACCTTAAATTTTGGAGGGGAAATGGGCGAGGGTCCGTCTTCTGGAGCTTTTTCATGCTGACAAAGGGACTGTAGGCCATGCCTGTGCAAGGGTGAAATCTTATGCTACCTTAGTTTTAGTCAGGCCCAGGCAATGAACTGGTTGATATTTTGAAATTATTTACATCAAAAGGAAAAAGAGAAAATGTATTAGTTTGAGGAACAGTGTATTGAAAGTATTAGACCTTGGAGGAGTCAAAAGGCTTTTTATTAGACCTAGAAAGGGCAGAATGGTTTACTAGCTTAGAAAACACAGAAGTTAAAGCAACAAAGACCAAAAGCAACATAACATGATACATACTTTTTTATGATTTTACCCTTGAGATTGGTTGATAGAAAATAATTTACTGTGTTCAAATTTTTTAATGGACATAGAAATACAAAGCTACCTTTTTGGCCTTTTTAGTGTCTGTCTTTTATTTGATGTTTTTCTTGGTTGACTTCTTGAGTTTCTTTATAGTCGGTCTGATTACTTACAGTTGGTAAAAGTTTTATTTGAATTTTCAAAGGGTTGCCTTTTAAATCAAGCCTATCAGAATGTATTTTATTTAATTACCTTTGTTAACTAGAATCTGATTTTTGCAAGGTAAGTTACAGGAACATGTTTTTTTTTAACCTTTATTTAAAATTTGCCAGATGATTTAATAATTCTGATTTGTTCTATTGCATAAATACAGCAAGCTTGGAGAACTTTTCATTTAGGGTACCCCATTACTTACTGAGAAGTCCTGGGGATTGGCTAAGACAGCAGGAAACACCGGTTTACCTGTCACTTCAGGGCTACCCCAGGCTTGGCCGTAGCATGAAGATTAGGATTAGGTCCCACGACGAGCTATTTTAGACTAATTAATTTTAATCTGGTCCTTTTTAGATCAGATAATTTTAATGAGAGACACACGGGGTAAAGCTGCTATCTGCTCTCCGTGTGCCCAGCTGATCATGAGGCGCCCGGGAGGGATGGCTGGTTCTAGCCCTGGCCTGCCACCCCAGCAAAGCCATGCAAGAAGCTAGAGGAACCCCCCACCGCGAAGGCCGCCATTTTCGACATCTGGACTCCCCCTATCGTCAGAGCTCCACCCAGCAGAAGAGCTAATCACAGCCCGGCTCGCGTGGCCCCAAGTCATCACTAAATGCTCGATTTTCAAGTTGACTACAAGAGTATCCCACCCGCACGGCAGAGCCTGGAAAGCTACCCATGTCGTATTTAACATGCCAAATGCCAGTAACAATTATAGACCTCATACCCATGACTTGATGGAATGGTTTGAGGCTCTTTATGTTCCTGGAGTGGGCAGATATTGGACATACTGACATATAACAGATATTGGGCAGATATTGGACATATTGACATATAACACGACATATTGAGATGTTACTGGTGCCCGCTCGACCAAATCGATGATCTACAGTAAGACAAGTGATACAAGTGCTACAAGAGATAATTTTAATAATTTTATGCACAAACAAAACAAATATAAGCTTTTAGACATAAGAAGAAACTCTTGATTTTTACTAAACCTTTTAGAGATCAGTAAAAGAAACATAAGAAAATATTTTTTTTATTTACTTTTGCTAACTTCTGAACTGTAGTTATTTATGGAGCAACTTAGCTTCTTATAGAAAAAATTTATTTCATAAAGCCCTGATTTTATCGTTGGTGTCTGGCTCTTGCTTCACAGCCTTCGAACAGCAGAGTTTCTGAAGCTTATGAGAACTTCTGATATTAGTTACTGTCGGGGCGCCCCCCGGGTCCCCGACAGTGCCGGGAAGCGAAGTTCCCTTCTACCTCCGAAGCCGGCGAGGAATGGATGAACACTCAGAAATCCGATAGTTTTAAAAGGCTTTACTTATCACAGGTTCAGGCATACAAATCAGCAAAAGGAAAAACCCGATGCTTAGGATTCCAGGCTAGAACCCCAGCCACGTGTAGGCCAAGATGGCGACCACCACGTGTAAAACTTCCAAGGGGAATAAACGCCACAAGGCGAGATCCCACCGGGAAGAAGAAGCCCGGGAGAGCGGGAACCGGCAAGTTTATACCCCCCCCCCCACCCCCCCCCCCCCCACCCCCCCCCCCCCCCCCCCCCCCCCCACCCCCGCAACTCAGACCTTCCTCCCATTGTTATGGAAAGCAGGGGAGGGTCCAATGCCCTAAGTAATCCCTCCCTGCATCTCACCTAGGGCCTTTACTGTGCTAATGTTTTGAGCAGGAATGCCTTTGAAATGTAGAGAAGGGGGGTTTCTGAGATGGCATGTTACTGTACCAAAGATCAACACCAATGCCAGTTAAATATTTCTCCAAGCCTTCACAAGTCTCCTCTACTTCATTGTAGTTTTATATTTTATCAGGGAGCCATGCTTGTTTGTTTGGAAGCAAACAGCATTTCTCTCTGGTCTAATTACTTAGGTGTCCTTACGTGGCCAGGCTAATATGCTGGTAAGATCTAGCTAGTCCCACGATGATTGTGATAACATGGGAGAATATTTATACCAGCTAGTACAGCATACATGGTCGGATAAACTGCCACATTTAGACTACCCCCTTATCTACGGAGTGATTTGCGGGAGGCAATCCAGAGCAGATGCAGCGGCTCTTAGGAGTCCTGCAACAAGTTACCATTTAACCTTTTATTTAACACTTAATTTAGAAACTTTTTTGCTTTTTTTTTTTTTTTTTGCTTTTTTTTGGGGGTCACACCCGGCAATGCTCAGGGGTTTTTCCTGGCTCTGCACTCAGGAATCACTACTGGCGGTGCTCGGGGAACCATATGGGATGCCGGGATCGAACCCGGGCCGGCATGGGCCAGCCGCGTGCAAGGCAAACGCCCTACCCGCTGGGCTATCGCCCGGCCCCCTTTTTTTGCTTTTTTTTATAGTTCACCACAATTTAAAAACGTTTGGACCTTTGCATTTTGCACATACAGACACAGAAAATTTACTACAAACAGAGATGGCCATTATACATTTACACACACACACACACACACACATACATACACACATGCTTGAGCAAACAATTTGCTGTCTCTCTGACCAAGGGGGATACTTGAGGTGGGTGAAGGAGGACAGGACAGTCTTCAGAGCAAACAGCCCTGTAGGCCTACTGAGACTATCCCATGTTCTCTCACCCTTCCAAACTCTTCTAATCAGGTCAGGAAAGAGCTCCTTTTGCATTATGCTGGCAAACCCCAAATTATGAATTTGGAGCATTTTAACATTTACTGAGGCCAGGATCTTAGCTAGAGCCCTGTTTCTTTTCTGATTTTTTATAACCTTTTAGGAACACTGAGGGGGTTTATTAGGTTCCTGTACCCCCTCCCTTATCTTAGCCAAATTAGTGGGCCATCGTGAGGCTGCACGGAAACCTGTCATTTGAGTCAGCTGGCCATCCTACTCCAAAAGGTTGGCCATTTTGCGGAGCAAAAAAGCTCTGCCACCTGTTTTTTTTTCTGTTTGTTTGTTTGTTTTTGTTTTTTTTTCTTTTTTGCTTTTTGGGTCACACCAGGCAATGCTCAGGGGTTTTTCCTGGCTCTACACTCAGGAATCACTCCTGGTGGTGCTCAAGGGACCATATGGGATGCCGGGGATTGAACCCAGGCCAGCATGGGCCGGCCGAGTGCAAGGCAAACGCCCCTACCCGGCTGGGAAACCCACTCCGGCCCATGTTTTTTTTTTTTTTTTTTTTTCTATAAGAGAAAGGTTATGACCACGAGCACTAACTTCCGACCAGTGATCCAGAGTGAATGAGAGAGACGTAGAGATAGCTTGACCCATGGTTGAGGCACCTGGATAATCAGTGGTATAAATCACGTACAAAACAGCACTTAACAGTACACAAAAAGTTACACAAACACCAATCTTGGACGTCCACAAACACTGCAGTGAAAATGATCTTATTTCCCTTTCAGTCGGCAAAAACAGAACTGTCTCACTGTCTACCCAGAAAGAGACATTCAGGTGTTCCTGGAACTCTGTATCCACTGAGGCATCCCGCAGGGTTGCGACCTGTGGCCCTGGGGCGTGTCTACCTGCCACTGTTGTGAGGACAAGGGAAGAGGCTTTCCTTTACCAACAGTCACTTAGAACATAACCAGAACTAGAACCTGAATTCAGGATTTTCAGATTTCCAGACACTATCGCAAACAGAAAAGAGAGGTGCCTTTACTTACCTAAAGCCAGTCCGTTGGTGGCGTCCAAGGCAGGAGCGGCGAATCCCTATGGGTCAAATCTCAGTGGAACCTCCAAATGTTAGGGTCGGGACGCCGATCACCTGCCAAGGAGGACTTCAAGAGACAGGCTTATGCAAAAGGAAAAGGTTTATTTAAGCCAGCTAGCTGGGGTCAAGCTCTCAGGCACTCAGGCCAAGGCAAGACCCGGAGTAAGGGGAAGCTTTAGAGTAGGCATTCACTGTATCACTGTCTTCCTGTTCATCATCGATTTGCTCGAGCGGGCTCCAGTAACATCTCCATATGACCTGTCTCATGCTAGTAGAGCCCAAGGGCATCTGCTTGCTCCAGGAACATAAAGAGCCCTCAAACCACTCCATCAGGTCATGGGAATGGAGGTCTATAATTGTTACTGGTATTTGGCATTATTTGCGATATAATCTGCACGCACTTAAGTTTAAAAAAAAAAAAAGAAAAACATAACTTAAGAAGAAACACAACTCAAGTTGCACAGACAAGTTATTTGGTATGTCTTTGGGATGTTCTAAATGTTAGTACGCCCTGCCCGAACCTGAGCGGTTCCCATAGATACCGCAGAGAGGCTGCTGGTTTTTTTTTTTTTCATTTTTGCCCAGATGTCCTTCCCAAGGCCAAAAAAGGGGGTGATGTCGAGCCCTTGGTAACTTCTCACAGCAATATGGAAGCCCTGGGCTTATTGAACCAGCTGGCCGTTTTTTTCCTCCCTAACAATACTGCCTCCACTGGTAGGTGGAACCCTGCAGGAGGGCGCCCTCCCAGGTTCCCAGTTCTGTGTAAAGCCTAGATGCTGGGCCAGGATGTATTACTGGGGCTAAGGAGCCTGCCTTGCACGAGGCCCACTTGGTTCCCAACCCCAGCGTCCATATAGTCCCCCGAGCCCTATATAGTCAGTCCCCTAAACCCTATATAGCCCCCAAGCCCTATATAGTCCCCTAAGTCCACCAGTGTGATACGTGGGCGCAGCCAGGTATGACCTAAAAAACCAAAAGTAAAAAAAAGCAATCCCAGAAATTTTACCCATGGAAATTTCAGAGCTGAAGGACAGTGATTCATCAATTTACGTGGACTTTGACTTATTGACAAAGTTTATAAGGATCAATAATACCAGCAAGGAAGATTTCAACATAAGAGAATTGAGCTCTAAAGACAATGTTCTCAGAAATGATAAAATCAAAAGAGCTATTTTTGTAAAGGAGTACAGATGTCTAAAAAGAAATGTGTAGGATGCTGATGCTTCACACCTAAGGGTATTTTGAAACCGTCAACCTCACCTCTGCTCCTTGATGTTCAATGACTTCCCTTTCTACCTTTCAAGATTATTTCAAGAAGTACTTGATAGTGCAAGTTAAATAGAGCTGTTCAGGTGATTACTTTGAGAGAAAGGATATGGCGAATTCATTCTCTTGCCTCAGCTTCTTAAATTAAATACTTAACACAATTTAGCAACTTCTGAAAATGTTGATGTTAGCAGCGTTCTAGAATTTCTTCTAGAATGTTAATCAGTTTCCTTATTATAAAAGAGTGCTCACTCTGGGGTTCATACAGTGTTAGGTTCTCACCATTACTAAATGAGCAGTTTCCTTCCATCAACTCAAGTTCTAAACTCCAGCCTGAGAGGAGCTCAATAATCATCAATTAGGAAATGTTCATTGTATATGCATCATAATAGACATTAGTTATACCTAAGACCAACCTTTTTTTAACTCAACCAGATCCTGTCCCTAAGTAATTAGCGATGAAGAGCAAGTACAGTTCAGTTGCTTGTTTTGCATGTGGCTTAGCCCAGATTGAGCCCCAAACACCAAGCACTATTAGTAGTGATCATAGAGCATAAGGCCAGGAGTAAGAATCGGGCACCACTGGCTAAGTCCCCAAAATAATCAAAGGAACTGATTTTATCTACAGGAGAAGAGAGAACTAGAAAACAAAGGATGGTTGATACCTCTATTTGCTGCCCCACACTTCCAGATGAGAATAATCTTCTGATTGACAACTCCAGCCCCATTCAGAAAGGGAGGGAGATGCGCTCCTTCCAGATAGGCCCTGGAAGTCTCCACAGCCAACCACCACGATACTGATGGGCCCAGTGCCATGGATTCCAGGCAAGAGAGTGCTCTATCAGGAAATTTCAGACTGCGATGGTTATTCCTCCTGTCACTGAGTGGAGACAGGCAGGAAAGGAAAATAACTGTTAGATTAATCCTTCAGAGTCTTCAAAGGTTCAATCGACAAAGATTAAATCTCATCATAGCAGGAAAAGGAAAAAACAGAAAGGCATATAGACTCCAGAAAAATGGCAAAAAATAACAATAAAATGATTCAACTGACACCATGAGGTTCAGAAACCTTAGACTGTTTAATGAGATCAAAGAAAAAAATGATACAAGTAGAAACAAAGCAGGGGCAAGAGTGATCAGCCAATTCCAGGTGAAAGAAACAATGACACAAGTAGTCAAAGAAACAAAAGAGGGGAAGAGCAATCAATCTTAGTTGTTGAAGAGCTAAAAGAAACAATGACAGAAGTAGGCAAAGAAACACAGCAGGCGCCCCTGCGATGCGATGCGATGCGATGCCATGCGAATGATGTGGGGTTCTTACTATTCAAACATCTTCTTGGGGTATTTTGAGATAAATAAAGGGTTGAGTGAGGAAGAATCGATTTAAGAGGATCAAAGCAGAGGCTAGCTATAGCCCACATAGGTGCTCTCAGGAAAGAGGGCTGCACTGGGATAAATGAGCACGGCTTTCCCACATGGCCGAGAGGAAGGACCCTGGTCAAATAAGTTTGTGCCTGTGACAATGATTATTGAAGGGAAGGGAATGCCTCACCTGGTTTCCATCATGAAGCAGAAGATCCATGAAGGAGAAAGAAAGATTTGAGTGGATTGGAGGTTTGAAGAGAAGGGAAGGAGTCAGCCAAGTACAAGGCTGGTGGCTGCATTTACAGAGCTCACGTGGTCTGCCCGATTTTCTCCTTCCAGATCGCAGACTCACCTGCATTTACAGAGCTCACGTGGTCTGCCCGATTTTCTCCTTCCAGATCGCAGACTCACCTGCATTCATGGAGCTCATGTGGTCTGCCTGAGTTTCCCCTCCAGATCGCAGATTCACCGCACCTTTCCTAATTCCTCGAGCTTAATGGAACCCCATAAGGCATTTTTTTTAAGTCAAATCCTACTTTTTTTTCTTTCTTTCTACACTCTTGCTTTGTATTGCCTTACTTCCCTACTAACCTAGAAACTCATCAGTGGAGACTAATGCATCTTTTGATTCCAGAGCAGTTCTTGGGGTAAAAGTATCTATAAAAACTTTTCCCTTGCATTTAAATTTTAAATGTATCAAAAAGGCTCATGAAAAATTTGTTTCAAGATGAAGATACCACACACTATGTAGTCAATAAAGATTAAAGACCCAAGCATGAAGCCAAGAGTCACAAAAGTCACAAACAGGTCAAACAAATTTATCTGCTAAAAATAAACCTAGTTCTGTTATGGAGACCAGGTTTGTTTTGTATTTTTTTTATCATACTGCTGTTTCATAAAGAATGGTCGGGTCACAGTCTGCATCCTGGGGTGTCACCCTGAGATGTACCGTTCTTCTCTTCCCCTTTACTGCAAAATTTACCCTTGGCTCTTCCCCCCCACCCAAGAGTTCCCCCAAGAGTCCTTTCTTGAATGTGATTCTCTCTTTTTTTTTTAATTTAGTTGTTTATTAAATTTTATTTGCTAACATTTATGTCTTCTTTAGAATATCATGAATTACAGTAATTTAGATGGGATTTTTGTATGTATTTTAACAACATAAGTATATAAAATAATAGTATTATTTGAGTTAGTGATAGTAGACAATATAATCCAATGCAAAAGGCCACTTTGTAGGATGAGTTGCTATGCATTATTTTATCTGAAAAATCAAAATGAGAACATAAGAATTAGAAATTAGTTTCATTGGGATTTTATTTCTGTAACACAACTCTCTTGGACATTTGATTAGAGAGCGGATCTTCACCTTTGAATTATTTAGATATCACTTGATCATTTGACATCCCATTATTCATTGATTTGCTCAACTGGGCACCAGTAATTCTCTCTTAAACTATCTCACTTCCAGGACCAGAGACGTACCTCAGCAGTACAGCAGCTG
>JAJIBD010024118.1:0-55817 GCA_021461705.1 Cryptotis parvus
GCATCCCATATGGTCCCTCAAACACCCCCAGGAGCAATTCCTCAGCGAAGAGCCAGGTTACCCCTGAGTGTTGCCGGGTGTGACCCAAAAAGCAAAAAAAAAAAAAAGCAAAAAAAAAAAAAAAAAACCCAAAATGTATTTACTCAAGACTAATATTCAAGGCCAGAGAAAACAGGAGTTAGGAGCAATTGTTAATGGTTAGAATCTAACACAAGTGTGTGTGGGGTGAAGGGTAGGTAAGATAGAGAAGGGACCAGCAGGACAATAATAGTTGGAAATGATCATGGTGGACTAGAACTGAGTATTGAAAGTAGGTAAAGGAACGTATATGATAACCTTTCAGTGTCTGTATTGCAAACCACAATGTGCAAAACGAGAGAGAGAGAGAGAGAGAGAGAGAGAGAGAGAGAGAGAGAGTGCCTGCCATAGATAGGCTGGGGCAGGAGGTGGGGCCTGGTGGGAGGAAACTGGGATATTGGTGCTGGGAAATGTACATTGGTGGAGGGATGGGTGTTGAACACTGTATGACTGAAACCCAATCATGAGCAGCTTTGTAATGGTCTGTCTCATGGTGAGTCAATAAAAAAATACCTAACTTGCATCACACAGACCATAGTAATAATAACACTCCCAGGGCCAGAAGCTGGCTCAATGCTTGAACGCTGACTGCACGCAGGAACACCACTGCATAGTTCCCCAGACTGTCAGGTGTCGGGAACGCCACCGGGTCCCCAACACTGTCAGGACAGAGGTTTTCTTCTACCTCCGAGGACGCCAGAGGAAAGGATGAAAACTCACTAGTCCGGCGCAATTCCAAAAAAGGCTTTTAATAGTACAAAAGCTCTTCCACAGCACTCCAATATAATGAACAAACTCTAGCTTTTGGTCTGAACTTAGACCATACAAAAGAGCCTAAGTCTACAACCAAAGAGAGAGGATCTCACCCGAGCTGAGTCTTACCCAGAAGGAGCAAAAGGCCAAAGAGCAAAAAGCCAAAAGCAAAAAGCCGAGGAGCCAAAAGCCACAGGAGCCAAAAGCTGAAAGCTGAGGAGCCAAAAGCCGAACGGGCCTCAAGTCAGTCCCCTTATATACACCAAAGTAATCCAGGGAGGGTCGTGTTAACAAGAACTCTAAACAGAGTATAGTGCCACACCCTATTGCAGGTATAAACAAAGATTACGCCAAGGACTAATCCCGAGATTATCTCTTATGTAAAACACTGGAGAGAGAGGGGGGGCTGATATAAAGTAATACATCTTAATTTCATGAGCTTCATGTAATCTAGATGGTACCCACAAGGTCCTTCTTATTATTATCTGCACCAGGGTGATTCTGAGTATCTTGTCCTCGTGTACTGAAAGGGTTACACTTGCCTGCGTAGGGGCAAACTAGTATGATCCTTCCTATCACTGTATCACTGTCTTCCCATTCATCTTCGATTTGCTCGGGCGGGCACCAGTAACATCTCCATATGACCTGTCTCATGCAAGTAGAGCCCAAGGGAACCTGCTTGCTCCAGGAACATAAGAGCCTCAAACCATTCCATCAGGTCATGGGAATGAGGTCTATAATTGTTACTGGTATCTGGCATATCAAATACGACATGGGTAGCTTGCCAGGCTCTGCCGTGTGGGTGGCATACTCTTGTAGTTGTCTCAAAATCCAGCATTTATTGATGAACCTCGAGGCCACAAGTGGCCGCGCGAGCCGGCTGTGATAGGCTGGTCTGCTGGGTGGAGTTCTGATGAGGGGGAAGTCCGGATGTGGAAAATGGAGGTCCTCATGGAGTGGGGTTGTCGCCTGTCTTATTGTGAGGCTCTGCTGGGGTGGCGGGCCAGGGCTAGAACCTTCCTATAGTCTTCCTATAGTCTCAACGTAGCCAGGGTGGTAGTCTCCTAGTAAATTCTAACTGTCCCACGCTGGGTGCAGTGGGTATAAAGAGGAGCTGTGCCCAATCTAGAAAACAGAGAACTCTTAGTAGATGTATAAGTCAGAAGTTATTCAACAAAGGTGACTTCTGTAACTGCCATACCCCTCTAGCAATGTTTACATAGAAGAGAGGTCTCATTAGAATGAACCTTGGCCGAAATAGATTAAGTTGTGAGTGGGCAAAACAACAAAGCACCCAGATTAGCTAGATCTGTCATCCAACAGTCAGGAACACCACTGCATAGCTCCCCAGACCATCAGGAGTGAGCCCCGAGCATAGAACTGAGAGTAGCCCCGAGCATGGCTGGGTATGGCTCCAAACCCAAACTGGCAAAACCAGAGGCCTCTGCTCAGTGGGAATGTAATGTGGAGCTGTTTCCTGACAGCAAGCTCTAAAGATCAGCATCAGCCTCGCTCAGCGCCTGGTTATGTGCTGAGGGGAACACGTGAAGCTTCCTGTGGCTCTGCCATAACCACCCGGCCCCGAGCACGAAGCACACTCATGGCTCCATGCAGACAAGGAGGAAGGAAGGACGGAGGCTTGTGGGAGGGGATGGGATTGGTGGAGAGAATGGGCGGGAAAGGGCCAAAATTGACTCTCTGGTTCCATCCAAGTTGCAGCGAAGGTCAGTGGATTTTAGTATTCTACTGTGTACATAAGCCACAGATTTCTTGTTTTGTTTGTTTTGTGTTTGGGCCACACCTGGTGGTACTCAGGGGTTACTGCTTTGTGCTCGGGGAACCATATGGGGTACCGGGAACAAGCCAGGTGTGCCGCAGGTGAGCCACGTGCCTTCCCGATGTCCTTATTTCCTTTTTTTTTTTTTTTTGCTTTTTGGGTCACACCTGGCGATGCACAGGGGTTACTCCTAGCTCTGCACTCAGGAATTACTCCTGGCGGTGCTCGGGGGACCATATGGGATGTCGGGGATCGAACCCGGCCTGGGCCGGCCCTTTTAGGCTTTTCTCAGTGGTTGTTCAGGGTGCTGAGTTTCCCAGTCCTGGGGTCTTCTGTGTATTTACGCCGCACTCAGGGAGAAACACGGTCCTCTCGCCTGTTTTGGGTCATGTCACACATTGACGATTCAGAAATCTGTTCCTTTATTTCCGAATACTCCTTCCAGGGTCCTGTGCTCTGGACAGTGGGATTTGGTCCTCCTTGGGCTAGTGGAAAGCCAGGGCAGCGTACACATTGGGCTCTGCTGGGGACCCCCCTGATGGGGGAGGAAGTGGGCGCCATGGTCTCCTGTGCAGGGCGCAGGTGGTTCAGCTCTGCGGAGGTCACCTCCTGGGGGCCTCAGGTGCTGCTGCCTGCAGGGGAGGCGGGTCAGGGGCGTGGGGCTGAGGGAAGCCAAGGCCCTGGAGCAGTCACTCACCTGCCCGACCCTCTGTGTGTCCTCTTCTGTCTGTCCGTCCTGTGTGTCCAGCCGAGCTCCTGGGATGGGGGGCCCAGGGTGGCACTCCCCCACCTGAGTCCTGGACTATTCACCTGGGCATAGGTTGCTCCCGGGGCGTCTGCATCCTGCCTGCCCTGCGGGGTCACAGGAGGGAGGTGGGTGTCCGTGATGTCACTTCCACGCCTGGACACAGGTGCTCCAGCCTGCCATGGAATGAGGCCACCCGCAGAGGGCGGCCTTGAGAGTCCCCAGCCTTAACCCATCTGGGCTCCAGAAGCGCTCTGGGCCCCACAGCTGCCTGCTCCCTCTCCCCTCAGGCTGCTGCCTCCTGAGGGCTCCCCCACCCTCAGGCCTGTGGCACCTGCTGCTTCCTCCCCTCTCCCCCATTCCTGGCTCCTTTGCCTGTCAGGGCTCAGGGAACCTGCAGTGGCATGAGGAGGGGTGTGTGTGTGAGTATGTGTACTTTAGTGTGTGAGTGTGTGTATATGTGAGTATGATTGTGTGTGTTAGTGAGTTTGTGAGTGAATATGTGTGTGAATGAGTGTATATGAGTGTGTAAGTATGAATGTGTGAGTGTGAGTATGTGAATGTGTACATGTGAGTGTATTCAAACACACAAATACATGTGTGTTTGAATGTGAGTGTAGGAGTGAGTTGTATGTGAGAGTCTATGACTGTGTTCATGAGAGTGTGTGAGTGTGTGAATGTGTGTGCACTATTCTTGTATGAATGTGTGAGAGTGCATGAGTGTGCATGAGTGTGTGACTGTGATGTGAAAGAGTGGGTATAGGTATAGGTGAGTATGAATGTGTGTGCATGTGAGGATGAGTACATGTGCACGTGTAAGTATGTGAGTGAGCATGCGTGCATGAGTGAGTAGTGTGTGAATGTATGTGTGCATGTGTGAGAGTGTATGTGTTAATATTTGTGCATGAATGTGAGTGTGTGTAAGTGTGTGAATATGTGTGCATGAATGTGTGAGTGTGAATGTGCATGTTTGGCATGAATATGAATGAGTGTGTGAATGTGCGTGTGTGAATGTGAGTGCATGTGTACGAGTGTGTATGTGCATTTATGTGAGTGTATTTTTTTTCTTTTTATTTCTTTTTGGGTCACACCCGGCAATGCTCAGGGGTTTCTCCTGGCTCTGCACTCAGGAATTACTCCTGGTGGTGCTCGGGGACCATATCGGATGCCGGGATGGAACCTGGGCTGGCATGGGCCGGCCGTGTGCAAGGCAAATGCCCTACCCACTGGCTATTGCTCTGACACTGTGTGAGTGTATTTAAGTGGAGTATGTGCAGTGGGGTTGAGGAGGTCTGTGTGAGTGTATGTGTGTGCATTTGTGTGAGTATACTGATGTGTGTGTGTGTGTGTGAAGATGAACTCTCTTGTGCACACGGGCTGGGGAGCCTGGGCCCCAGCTGACCCACTGAGTCCTGTGCCCTCTGTGACCAGCTGTAGGAAGGGACCCTGGGCAGGCAGGGTTCGGGAGTGTCTCATTCTCAGCCTGAGCTCAGTGGGGGCTGCTGGGAGCCAGAGCTGAGGGGAGGGGAGGACCCTAGGATGGAGTGTGGGGATGAGGGGGGCAGGGGCAGCACTCACCTGGGGGGTCCAGCTGTGCCCTTTCCTCAGGCTGTGTGTATGTGGCTTCAGCATCTGTGGGGACAGAGCCGCGGTGTGAGCCTGGAGGGTGCCCTGAGACGCGTGAGGCCTGCAGCCCGCCTGGCATGGTGGGCCCCAGCTCCAGCCTCAGCCTTGTCCACAGCCTCCCAGCCTGCCCCTCGGACCCCCTGAGATCTCTGGGTCCCCAGCAGGCCCCTGTTGCTCTCACCTGGGGCATCTTCCTGGACCTGAGCACTGGGGCAGGAGCTGGGGAGCAGAGGACAGCCAGGGCCAGAGAGGGGCACGGGCAGGTGGGTTTGGGAGGGGAGTTTGGGCGGGGAGTTACCTGTTGTGCAGGCCTCTGTCCTGGGGCTTCGGTGTGCGGCTCCTGCAGGCAGTCGGGTGTGAGCTCTGGGTGGGCCTGGGGCACCCTGGTGTGGCTGTCACCCTTCCCACTCACCCGACTTGGCATGTCCAGCCTGGCGCCAGTGGCGGCATGGTAGCAGGAAGAGGCCTAGGAGGAGGAGCACGAGCAGGCCACAGGCCCCAGAGAGCCCGAGAACAAGGGGCAGGGGACCAGAGAGACCTGGGGAACAGAGCGGCCCGAAGGAGCAGGTGGGGAGGAGCTTCTCCTGCCTGGGGACTGTCACCCACTTATGTGTGGGAACACGGAGCAGAGTGAGGTCAGCACAGGCTGGAGCCCCGGAGCAGGGCTGGGCCTACACCCCGCTGGGCCCCTGTGTCCCCTTCAACCCTGAGACAAGATTCAGTGACTCACCAGCAGTGACCATGGACCCTGGGGCCGAAGGGGTGCTGTACCCAGAGTGTCCTGTAAGGGAACAGGGTGAGGGGAGCCAGCTGAGCTGAGACCCCCTCCCCCCATGTCAGCCTGGGGCCCACCATGCCTCTGGGGCTCCTAGAGAGGGGCAGGGGGTGAAGGGATTTCCACCCCCCCCAGTCCTTTTAACTCCCCTTCCCCTTCCCTCCTAGTTGGAGGACACGGCCCTGAGCAGACAGATCAGAGGGGTGAGTTGGGCTCACCTGACACCCGGAGCTGCAGTGGGGCACTGGGGTGTGACAGCAGGTAGGGGGTGTTGCTGTATGAGCTGTAGCACCTGTAGGTGCCGCCGTGGGCTGAGGTCACGGGGAGGAAGGAGAATCTGCCAGGGGGCAGACCGATCTCCATTTTCTGCTTGGACACGAAGCAGGGAGTCGTCCGTCCCCTCCTTGACCAGAAGGAAAGTGTTCCCATATCCTCTTGAGTGGCACAACAGGGTCACGTTCTCTCCTGGGGACACCGTGGGGCCCGGCTGCACTGAGAGTGTAGGTGTATAGTTGTATTCTCCTAGGAGAGAAGGGCGAGGAATCTGTTTTTTTTTTTTTAATTTTTTTTTTAGGCTACACCTGGAAATGCTCAGGGGTTACTCTTGGCTCGCACTCAGGAATTACTCCTGTCGGTGCTCAGGGGACTATATGGGATGCTGGGGATTGAACCAAGTTGGCTGAGTTCAAGGCAATGTCCTACCCACAGTACTGCTGCTCCAGCCTAGACCCAGGTTCTGAGCTGAGTCCCCAGCTTACAGACCCCCCTTTCATTATTTGGTTTCCTTTCTTTTTATTTTTTTGCTTCTTTTTTTTTGGGGGTGGCGGAGGTCATACCCGGCAATGCTCAGGAGTTTCTCCTGGCTCTGCACTCAGGAATTACTCCTGGCGGCACTTGGGGACCATATGGGATGACGGGGATCGAACCCAGGCCAGCAGAGGCCAGCCACGTGCAAGGTAAACGCCCTACCCGCTGGGCTATCGCTCCCGCCAAAATTTGGTTTCATTTCATTTCCATTTTCTTTATAAATGCAGCACCTTGTATTTTTGTTATATTTTCCTACTGAAGAAGAGTGAGTTCATTAAAAAAGAAAACTGAAAAACGGGAATGCCTGTATGCACATCTCCGTCCCTCAATGCTGTTCACCATCTTGTCTTTGGGTCTGGGTCTATCCTCCCTGCCTGGGGACCCACACCTTCATCCTCCCCACCACCCACGTCCTGCAGGGCCCGTGCAGAGTCAGTCGCTGATGGTACTCGTGGACCCCTCACCTGTCACCAGGATGTCCAGAGGGTCACTGGACTCTGACCACACTGGGGAGACTCCATGTCCCCCGTAGCAGCGGTACCGGCCCCTGTGGGATCTGCTCACTGAACCCAGCAGGAAGTCGGCCTGAGAGAGTCCTGGCTGGAGCTGCTGGCCAGGGCGTTGGGGACGTCCTGGGCCCCCTCCTTGGACAGAGCAAACCGGTCATAGCCGGCTTCAGAGCGACACTGGAGGGTCAGGGTCTGTCCTCGGGTCACGATAGGGCCCTGTGGGCTCAGGAGAGAGGGTCTTTCAGATGTATCTATTGAGAGAGAAGAGGGGACAGAGGGCTGGGCCTTTCTACCCTGTCCTGTCCCGTCCCCAGGGGAAACCGTCCTACACTGGATCAGGGCCCCCAAAGGTCCCTCGACCCATCTGCACACATGGGCTCCCTCTGGGAAAAGACCCCAGAGCTGCAAAACCTGAAGGGGGACCAAGGGGCCTCACCTGACACCAGGAGCTGCAGGGGGTCACTGGGATGAGACCACACGTGGGGTTTATTGCTCTAATAGCCATAACACCTGAATGTCCAGTTGTGCCCGGGGTCACGGGGCCCACAGAGAACAGGGCCTGATGCTGACCACTGTGGTGTTGCTGTGAACTGAGGGTCTGGAGGGTCTCGGATTCTCCCTCCCGAGTCAGAATGAACCTGTAGAATCCCCACTGTGAGCCACACCTGAGGGTCACGCTCCCCCTGAGGTCACCACAGGGCCTGATTGGACGGAGAGGAACGGTTTGCTGGAGGTTCCTAGGAGCCAAAAGAGGGTACAGGGTCACAACCCACACCCCAGGGACACCCCTGACCTCAGGCCCCTCCCTGAGGCTGCACCTGAGGCCCCAAGTGAGTCTCACCTGTGACCACCAGCTCCAGGGGTTTGCTAGGACCTGACCAGCCATCAGGGTTGTAATAGTAACAGTGATAAATCCCAGCATCGTGTTCTGACATGGATGAGATGGAGAACTTGGTCTTGTTCCCAGGCTCCAGTGGGTACTGTCTGGAACAGGGGGAATGAGCTTCCATCTTTATACAGCTGGAATTCTTCTGCTCCCAAGGACCCCTGACACCACAAGGTCACAAGTTGCTTCCTGGGGATCACAGAGCCTGGCTCAGCCCAGAGGGTGGGACTGGGGAGGGTCCCTGGAAGGAAGCAGAGGCTGGTCACAGACATTCCAGCCCATTCCCAGCTCCCAGCCAGGACCCCACACACCCCGTCCTCTCCCAGAGCTACTATCCCTGTTCCAGCTGTGAGGCTCTGTCGGCACACACTCACCTGTCTGCTCAGCGGTCCTGGCGCCCACACTCAGCCCTGGAACAGAGACCTTGTGAGAGTCTGTCCTGAGGGAACCTCGTCCCAGGGCACCCTCCACCCTGAGTCCCATGATCCCTGACCCTGGGACCTTCAGACTCGGGTCCCCCTGCGTGCTCACCCAGCCAGAGCAGGGCCGTGAGGGGGGTCATGGCGTCTCCCCCTGTTTCAGGCTTGCTGTGGGGGGACTCGGTGCCCCACAGGACTGACACAGGGTGTGTCCACCGGGCTGGTGCTGTGTGTCACAGGATGTCACGTCAGAGCCCTCAGGAAGGGGAACTCCCCCCCCACGCTGTTTCAGGGGAGCCGCAGAGAGACCCAGCACTCCTGAGTGGCCCCTTCCTGGGGAAGCCCTGGGTCTGTCCTTTCCCCCTGCCCGCTGTCCTCCCTTCCTGACCCTCAGCTTTTCCTGGTTCCTCACCTAGAATCAGGTCCCAGGGGTCTGCAGGTGCCCATGAAGAGGATATGCTGTGAGCAGAGACACGGGGACCCCTGTGTGAGCCCAGGGGGAGACACCGGAAACCAGGTGACCCCTCTCTGCTGGACTGAGGGGTCTTCTAACCCAGACCCCACTTCTCCTTTCCTCCCATAGGCCCACCTGCAGCTCTGTGCCCCTCCTACCCTCAGCACTTGGCCCCCTGAGGTTCTGTCTGGGTCCTTCTCCGTGTGGGACTGTAAGGGACGACAGTTCCCTCCTATACCAGGGGGCCCCAGCTGTGACCCTTCTCGAAGGTTGTTTCATCCTTGGTGTCCTGGTATCTTGGGCCCCCACTGTGGGGTCAGTGTGCGGACCTGTGTGGTCACAGAGGGAGGAGTCAGTGGGGGCAGGAAGGCAAGGGTCTGACTCACTGGGGATGTGCTTGCCCGACTCTGGCCACAATCATTTACTGCGCCCAGAATTGCAGGGAGGCCAAACACCCGACTCAGCTGAATCACAGACATGGCCAGGCTGCTCTGCGGAAGCCCCTCGCTGGTGGGTCTGCCTCATAGGGCGCCTGCCCTGAGCGTGTCTCTGGCCCTGACACAGCAGCTGGCCGGCCTTGGGTTTTGTCAGTCCCCATAGAGGCTCCCCAGCCCATCAGATGCTGCAGTGGAACTGGAGCAGCTGCCCTGAGACCCCCAACGGGATAGCCTGAGGCCCCTCCCAGACCTGCTGTGGGAGCAGATGCTCTCAGCAGAACCGTGCAGACAGTCAGTGGTGATGCAAGACCCCAGTCCTACCTGTGGGGCCACAACTTGGAATCAGAGACCGAGCAGGAGAGGGAAGTTGTTTAACTTCTGCACTAAGAGAGTATCTTAGAGGCAGAATGTGGGTCTGGTTCTAGTAAGCCTGTTTTTTCCTTCTTCTTCTTGGGTAACACCCAACACCTTTTGGGTAACACTAAGTTGTTCTGCACTTGCAAATCAACTGAATTTTTGATAACGTAGATGAACACATTAGCTGGATTCTTCATGGACCCAACAGATCAATATATTACTTAATGAAAGGCAAACAATAGTCCTTATATTTTCACTTCCCATCTGGCATTTTCAACAGCTATCTTCTGGTAATACTCTTTCTGTGTTGAGTACTCTGGACCACAAAGCAAAAGAGGACTCAGATTTCTGCTTAGAAAATTCCCAGGTACAGTAAGTCCTTCAAGGGAGATTCTTTTTGTTTAAAATTCCCAACCCTATGACCCTCGGAGAATTTTGACTACAAAACTCATTTTTCCTGTGTCATGTGTACTCTTTGTAAGAATACACCATAAGTCATACCATTAGATGTAGTCCTCCAGGAAGCTGTTGGGTAATCTGGGTGAGAGATATTGACGAACAGAATAAGGTATAATTAGAAAGAAGAGTGTGTATAAGAAGAGCTACATGGGGGGCAGAGTCTGCACGAATTACCAGTTGAATGCAATATCAGGAATGGAATGGGGATTTGGGCTTCTCCTCCCATTCCTCTACCTCCACGTCGGAAGGCATGACTGCGAGCTCCATCCACCACAGCCAGCAACCAGAAGAGAGACACTCCAGACCCTCAGCTGTGCTGGCAACACTGGAAGAGAGACATTCCAAACCAACACCTCGAGACCCACTTCTGTGCCACTCGTCCCTACGTGGAAGCAGCCCATCGAGCTCTGGAGGATGGTAAATGGCTAGGTCAGCCCCTGGCCGAGTCTAGCAGAGCTCCAAGTGTTCGCCCACTCCTGCTGGGGAGGGCCACGCTGGCTGGACTTGGTGCGGGATTGGGTTCCTCCTCCCATTCCTCTACCTCCACATTGGAAGGTGTGGCTGCAAGCTCCCAACCACCACAGCCAGCAACCCCAGAAGAGAGACAGTCTTAGATGATGCTGGAAGTTAGGACCAGGTCCTTCCCAGGATCTTTCACATTTATACACATCTTTCACATTTATACAGTTCTAGGCAGCTTCTAGCCTTGGCCCGTCGTCCAAGGTAGCCTAGCAAAAAGCCAGGGGAACTCCCACATCATGAGGTCAGTCATTCTCAATATAAGACTCCACAGCTCCTCATAGCTCCACCCAAGAAAAAAGCTTATCTATCCCTGTTGAAGTTCATCAGTAAAGCTGGAGATGAGAGCCTACTACTGAAAGTGTACCACCTACACGACAGAGCCTGGCAAGCTACCCGTGTTGTATTTGATATACCAAAAACCAGTAACAATTATAGACCTCATTCCCATGACCTGAAGGAATGGTTTGAGGCTCTTCATGATCCTGGAGCAAGCAGATGCCCTTGGGCTACACTTGCTTTCGACAGGACCTATAGAGATGTTACTGGTGCCTGCTTGAGCAAATCGATGAGCAATGGGAAGACAAGTGATACAAGTGATACAAGTGATTGGGTAATACCAGGCAGTGCTCAGGGCTGGCTCCTGATTCTGTGGTCACTGGCATGGATCAGGGGACCCTACGTGTGCCGGGCATCAAACCTGGGTCTGCTGTATGAAGGACCAGCGCGGGGCCCCTCCAGTTCCCTCCTCCCAGACACTGTCTCATTCCTGAACCGCCTCGGTGTCCTCAGCTCCTTCCTGCTCCGGGGCCCCTACATGGCCCCCCATACCACCACCTGAGCGGACACTCTCCCACACCCCTCTCCAGTCTGTCGAAGTCCAAATGCCGCAGGTGGGGTGGAGTGTCCAGGGTAGGCCTCTGTATTGCTTTCCTCCTGGACACACTGCGTTTCCTTGGTGCCCACCACCTTGGGGTGCTGCCCCCTTCATTTCCTGCATTGCCCATCTGATAGCCCCTCTGGAACTGCGGCTCCTGGTCTCAGTCTCCTTCTGGACTCTTCTGGGTGCCTGTTCTGGAAACTTCCACTGCAGAGCAGCTTCTCAGCCCACATTAACTTCATGAACCTACCCCAGAACTGCTCACTTGTCTTCCACAGTGCGACCTGGACTTCGGTATGTCTCTCCTGGTCCTTGAGCTGAGGCCCGTGATGGGGGACATGTGGACCCTGGGGAAGCCGGACCACTGTCGGCCACACTAGATTCAGGGTACCCCAGCCCCCCATCCCAGGAGGCACGACACCCTCACCCTGTAGCTCGCTCCAAAGCACCTTTATTTCTAGCTGGTTGGCAAGGAGCTTAGAATCCTGTTGGGACCCATCTCAGGGGGCAGACACAGGGAGGTCCTATCCCAGGGAGTGTGGGAGTGTCCACAGGGACAGACAACACAGTTGGACCTACGCAGCTCACAGACACTTCAGGGTTAATTAGGGCTCACACATCCCCTCTCCTGGGCTCACAGACACCTCAGGGTTATTAGGGCCCACACATCCCTCTCCTGGGCTCACAGACACCTCAGGGTTATTAGGGGCCACACAGTTCCTCTCTTGGTGCTCACTGACACTTCAGGGTTATTAGGGCCCACACAGCCCTTCTCCTGGTGCTCACAGGCGGGAGTGTGGTTCTCGCCTGCCCGCAGCGTCACTCTTGCTCCATCATCTCCCGTGGTAGCTGTGAAGGACAGTCACTGACACGCGATGTCTCCTGACTGCAGAAGGCATCCTCTCACGTGCTGTTACTCGGGTAACTCTCGTCCTCCTCAGACGTCATCTGTGTTATTGGTCTCTGTGTCGTTTGTCTCTTGCTGCTGTGCTAACGTGCCCTTCCTACGCTGCACCCATCCATCACCTTATGGCCTGTGTCATGTGGAATTTTGCCACTTGTCGGTTGCCTCAGGTTGTCTCAGCTCTTGGAGGGTGTGTGTCCTTTGTAGTACCTTGTTGTCAAGTTTTGAGGAAGTTCAAGTTCTTACATATTTTGGGAGTTTGGGCCAGTGCAATAGTACTGTGGAGAGGGCATTTGCCTTCCCACAACCCCGGGTTCCCTCACAGCCAGGCACTGTTCTGTCCCCTCTGAGTGGTCTTGGTACCCTTCAGAGCCCCAGTGGAGTGTGTGCGTGTGTTTATTTTTGTTTGAGTCCTGGCGCTGTGCTCAGGGACCAGGCATGAAGAGGCTCAGGGGACTGTATGCGGTTCCAGGGATCGAACTCGGTCAGCTCAGTGCCCGGCTGGCCTGTCCCCACTGTGCTGTCTCTCCCACCCTCGGGTTTCCTTCTTTCCTTCAGCTCCTTTCCTCGCAGCTAGATGTCTGACCTCACGCCAGCACGCACAAGCTCCATCTCTTTTCTGTGAGCTTTGGCCATGGGGGTCTCTGCCTGTGTAGGTGAACCCGAGGGTGACCATTCCACTCCTGCAGATGCGGCCCGGGGCTAGGGGTAATCCTGATGCTCAGGCATCAACCTGCCGTCCTGGGAGTGTCTGTCACCACCCCATCGCCCTGACCAAGAAGCATCGCAGAGACCCTCGCCTACTGCTGTTACAGCTTTTCTTTTTTTCTTCTTCTTTTATTTTATTAAATATTTTATTATACCACCATTAGATTACAATTACAAAATGTTCATGTTTGAATTTTGGTTCTACAGTGTTCCAACACCCATCCCTCACCCTTGCCCTTCTCCCCTTACCAATGTCTCTACCTCTCCCCTCCCCAGCCTGCCTCCATGGCAGGTTCTTTATCTCCTTTCTCTCTTTCTCACTCTCTTCTTCTCGCTTCCCTTTCTTACACATTATAGATTGTAATATATTCTAGAACATGATTGGTTCCACTAGTTTGATGTACCGGGTCTGGACCAAGAAAATGTTGGCTGTTATGGTGAGCGAGTCTCATCTGCTGTTTCTGAGGCCCTGCAGAAGTGATGAGCCCACTCCCAAAACCCATCTTGCCTCCTGGGAGCCTCATGGTCAGCTGATCTAGGGGAGAGTCTCTGCATTATGGCCCAGAGTCCTGAGGCAGTTTGTGGATGGGGCCACCAGGCCTCTGGGATGGGTCAGAGGGGAATGGGGACCACAGCTCCATCTCCAGGAATGCCCGGTGACTTCCCGCCTCCGAGGTCTGCCTACCTGGGCTCGAACTAGGCTGCTATGAGCTGGTCTTGTGAGCAGCTTCTCTCTTGCATGGGTTCTAATGAGCTGTTGGGTCTGGACCATGAAAATGGCGGCTACTATGGTAAGCCGAGTCTCATCCGGCTGCTTCCTAGGCCCTACGGAAGTGATGGGCCCATTCCCAAAACCCATCTTGCCTCATGGTCAGCTTAGCTAGGGAAAGCCAGATGGCAGCTTTCCCCGTGTGTCTGAGTACCTCATCTTTCTCTCTATCTCTATTTCTGTCTCTGTATTTCCCTCCTCTTCTCCTACACCTTGTGATTTGCCTTACGGTTTATGATGCAATTATCTATGTGTATATTCAGCAGTGAGTTCTAGTGTGACGTTATAGATCCTCATTCCCCATCAACCTCCCCAGTTTGTTACAAGTACAATGATCATTATGATGTACAGATGTGAAAGATCCTGGGAAGGAACTGGTCCTAGCCTACGTTGTTATCTAAGCCTCTTGCATGGCTGCGCACTGTCACAGCTGTGCATCTGGTCTGCCCCCTGTCTGGTTCATCTGGTTGCAAGGTTTCGAGCCCATAGCCACAACCACCAGCATGGAGAAGGAGAAGCCCAAATTCTTGCTCCAATTCCAGCCAGTGTGGCTTCCCCCCACATGACTGCTTTACCCTAGGAGCTATGTTGGTCTCGGCCGGGGACTTGCCAATTCCTCAGAGACTCCATGGGCTGCTCCACGTGAGCTGGGCAGCTCAGCTGTGTGTCTGGTCTGTCCCTTGTCCAGTTCATCTCTATTATTACTGTTGTTTTTTCTTTTTTGGGTCACACCCAGCGATGCTCTGGGGTTACTCCTGGCTCTGCACTCAGGAGTGGGAGGTGCTCGGGGACTATATGGGATACCAGGGATCAAGCCCGGTGGGTTGCATGCAAGGCAAACGCCTACCCACTGGACTATCGCTCCGCCCCTATTGTTACTGTTTTTGGCATATTGAATACACCACATGTAGCTTGCCAGGCTCTGCCAGGCTCTGGGTTCATCCCAGAGGACCCAGTTTTTTCCTATGTCAGACCATCCACCATTCAGGGCCCACAGGGAAGAGCCATGGGGGGTAGACAAGCCTGTCTCCCTGTCTGCCACCTGCTGATGCAGCCGGGCTCTACAGCCACACCTGCAATGCTCTCCCTTGGAGGGACACGTGGCCCTGCTACAGCTTTTTATGTTAGTCTTGCATGATTAGAAAATCCATTCCTGTGTACGTGTTTCCTTTGGGATGTGTTTCCATATTAGGCGTGTCCTTGCCGTGTCTGGAGCCTTCTCTGGCCCTTTTCTGGGAACCAGAACTGATCATCAGGACCCAGGTCAAGGTGAGGCTGGCCTGGCTCAGGTACGGGAGAGATCAGGATTTCAGCTGTTGTCAGAGGAGTGTGCAGATAGACAGGCCACATGCATGCAGGGTGCAGCAGGCGCTGTGGGTCCTGAGATGCCGGAGGCAATGGGGAGTCCTGCTTGCCCAGCTAAGGAGTCAGCGAGGCCTTTCCTGCTCCCAAAGGGAGCCCGGCCTGCCTGGTTCCTCACTGGGGGCTTCAGTGGCCTGATGTGGCAGCACAAGTTTCTGCTGTTTGTGTCTCTGGCACCCTGTTGGAATCCACACAGATGTGAGTGTCATCGGGACAGCCCTGGGGGAAGCAGACAGGGTGGAGGGCGAGGGTTTGCACATGGAGCTCTGGGGTTTGCAGCTGGGCTCAGCCTGTTCCCCCAGTCCTTGGGGCTGTGACTCGGAGGTGCTGATCATTTTGACATGGGCAGGAGGTTGGCAACTTCCCCTGTGGGTTCTGTGAGGCCCGAGGAATTGATTGAACGGAAATGTCACCCCACTGCATGCTGCTGTCTCCTCCAGGCCACAGACCCTAAATGCAGCGACGCTTTTTTTCTTTTCTTTTCTTGGCTATTTTGAGTCACACCTAGCAATGTTCAGGATTACTCCTGGCTCTACATTCAGGAATTACTCCTGGCGATGGTCACAGGACCATACGGGATGCTGGGGGTCTCACCTGTGTAGGCCGAGTGCAAGGCAAGTGCCTTACCCACTGTTCTATCATTCCGACCCTGCAGTGATGGGACCCTGTGAGGCTCAGTTGACATTTTGGGTGGGGGAACCAGCTGTGTGTGGGGTCCATGTCAGTCCTTAGGACAGAAATAGAGGAAGGGGGACCCTATGCCACCAGCTACATATACAGAAAAAACCGGGGCCAGGCAGGGAGGTTCTTGTCTGGTTTTCTGGAGATTCTAGGGTTGGGAGAGTGAGAGAGAGAGAGAGAGAGAGAGACAGACAGACAGACAGACAGACAGACAGACAGATATATATATATATATATATATATAGAGAGAGAGAGAGAGAGAGAGAGAGAGAGAGAGACAGAGAGACAGAGACAGATAGGGACAGAGACTGGGTACAGAGATAGTGAGATGGACACAGAGACAGAGAGACAGAGAGAGACAGAGACAGAGAGACGAGAGCATTAAGCCAATGATCACTTTTCTTTTCATACTTCCTGTAACAGTCAATCCTCAGACACCCAATCCACACAGTGAAGCCTTGCTTCATCCCCTTTAGCCAACTGGAGCCGAAAGCTCTGGCCTCCCTGAGACAGGCCAGCTCTGCCCTGGGCCCTGGGGATGGGCTGAGGACTCCCTGAGTGGGAGCTGCTGGAGCTCCGGACAGGGACAGCTCGCGCAGACCATGGCCCCACCTGAGATGAGAGGTCAGAGGCCAGGAGGAGTCTGAGGTTGTGGAGGCTGAGGGGTGGCATGGGAGAGAGCTGAGAGTTCGGAGGGATCTTAGCTGCAGGGGGTTCCCCGAGGAGGCAGAGAAGGGGCAAAACCCCTGTCCTGGCCTCTGAGCACCCTGCACCAGTGCTGGGGACCCCCATCCTCCAAACCCCTTCAGTCCAGGCAGCAGGGGGTGGACTCTCCGGATAGGTTGTGTGAAGAGGGGACAGTGGAGAACGAGACTCAATGGACAGAGCCCAGCAGAGAGAAGCTGTGGGGAGTCCCGGAGACCCCGTCCCCTCCTCACAGACTGATCCCACCTGTGACTTAGGCCCTCTCCTCCCCCGATGTCCCTCTTACACACACGGCATAGCACGGGGCACAGGAACTCAAGGGACACAGTTTCATTATGAATCCTCTGTCTGCACTTGTGCAGGGGACCGGCCCCCCAGAAAGGGGCTCCTTGGGTGGGCTGGCTCAGGTGATGCCATCGGCAGTGCCAGGAGACATAGCGGCAGTTTTTTTCTTTTTTTTTTTAAATTTTATTTTATTTTATTATTTCACCCAAAAACATATTATTACACCATTTTATTATTTTTTTAAATTTTTTTATTTTTACAATTACAAAGATATACAATAAAAAGTTCATATTTGGGTTTGGTCATACAGTGTAGCAGCACCCACCCGCCACCAGTGCCCATCTCCCACCACCAACGCCCCGGTCCCCCCCCCCCCCGCCCCCCCTCCGGCAGGTTCTTTATTTCTTTCCATTCTCTCTCTTTCTTTCCTTCCCTCCAGACTAGGATTACAGAACATACATTAAAGGGTTGTCATGTATTACACCATTTTAGACATACAATTGAAAGATGTTCATGTACAGTTTTAGTTCTACAGTGTTCCAACACCCATCCCTCCACCCAAACCCATCTCCTATCTATCACCAATGTCCCCACCTCCCTCCCCCGTCCCACACCTCAACTACTTGGCGGGTTCTGTATGTCATTTCTCTCCTCTTTATCTCTCCCTCTTGCCAAACTTTCCTGCTCTTCGTGGAATGCAGTGCATTAAAAGACATTACTGTTTCCACTATTTTTAATGGACCGTGCGGCCGCTTGCGGCCGTGCGAACCTGGGCTCAAACTGGTTATGGTTAATCTGGTCATGAGGCAGTTTCCCAGGGTCCGGACAGCAAAAATGGTGGCTAGTGTGATGGGCGAGTCCCATCCGGCTGCTTCCAGGAACCCCCAGAGGTGATGGGCCCACTCCCCAAAACCCATCTGCCTCCTGGGGGCCCCATGGTCAGCTGGGCCCGGGGCGAGCCGAGTTCCAGCCTCCCCAGCCACCTGTGAGGCTCCTCATGCTATGGCTGATGGTCCCAGGGCACCTCCCTGGGCGGGGCCACCAGGCTCGACAAAATGGAGGGGGAATGGCCGACCCCTGACTCCATCTGACAAATTCCCAGTGATTCCCGCTTCTGGGAGCCGCCTACCTGGGCTTGAACTGGTTTTGCTCTGTTAATCTGGTCATGAGGCAGTTTCCCAGCATCCGGACAGCAAAATAGTGGCTAGTGTGATGGGTGAGTCTCATCCGGCTGCTTCCGGGACCCCCCAGAGGTGATGGACCCACTCCCAAAACCCAGCTGCCCTCCTGGGGGCCCCATAGTCAGCTGGGCCCGGGGAGAGTTCCAGCCTCCCCAGCCGCTTGTGAGGCTCTTCGTGCTATGGCTGATGTCCCAGGGCAACTCCTGGGCGGCGCCACAAGGCATGATGATGCCCAAGTTTTTCTTTCCTTGTTTAGAGTGTTCCAGTTAAGCTTCCACCCTGGGAAGGATCCTCTCTTTCCCTCCAGAGAAGAGATAACACAAGAGCATTGATGGCAGGTGACGAGTCACACAGTAGCTCATTGATGGCAGGTGACAAGCCCCAGGCCTCTGTGAGGGCTGTGTCCCAGTCCTGATGCTGCCCGCCCAGGGGCATGGCCCGTGGTAGGAGAAGCACCAGGGTGAGGAGCATTTGGGAAGAAACTGTCTGTGTCCTGCCCCGCGCCCAGTGGGCCCAGCGCTGGCAGCTCCCAGGCCCTCAGCGGGCTGCCTTGTCCTATCTGACCTCCTGCACAGAAGCTCATCCCAAGCTCTCCCTTGAGGGTGACGCCTCCTCGCGGTCACCTCCCGCCGCATCTGGGCCTGGTCTGGCTGTGATGTGCCTCAAACAGCAGCGTGGCAAGGATCAGCAGGACACAGCTGGCCACGCCCATCCTGATGAGATTCTGGACAGTGTAGTCTGGATGCGGAGGGCCAAGAGCCAAAGGGTCAGGGCTGACAAAGGCTCCCCTGGATCATGTCAGCCCCCAGGACACGCCTCCCTTTGATGGATGTGACCCTGTGCACCAGCCGCGTCTCTGGGCCTGTCCCCCTCCTCTCCCAGAGTCTGATTTATTCTGCTTTATATATTTTTTTGGGGGTCACACCCTGTTATGCCCCAGGGTTACTTGTGGTTCTGCATCAGAAATTACCCCCTGGCAGTGCTGGGGGCACTATATGGGCTGTCAGGGAATGAACCCAGGTCAGTTGTGTGCTAGGCAAACACCCTACCCACTGTACTATCTCTCTGACCCCCTAGTCTGACCTATTCTACTGGCCCTGGACAGAATGGACAGGCATTCAAAGGGGCATAAAGGCAACACACAGAAGCCCTTGTATTCACACGAGCACTTCACGGCAATTTATTTATTATTTTTTAATTTTTTTTGTTTTTGGGTCACACCAGCGATGCTCAGGGGTTACTCCGGCTCTACACTCAGGAATTACCCTGGCGTTGCTCAGGGGACCATATGGGGATGCCGGAGATCGAATCCAGGCCATCATGGCAAACGCCTTACCCGCTGGGCTATCGCCAGGCCCCAACATGGCAATTTAGAATGTCATGTTTATGGTGCCTGAGTGGGGAGGGCGTTTGCCTTGCACGCCGCCTACCCGGGTTTGATCATGGGCATCCCCATATGGTCCCCTGAGCACTGCCAGGAGTAATTCCTGAGTGCAGAGCCATGAGGAAACCCCTGAGCATCACTGGGTGTGACCGCCCCCAAAAAAACATTGGCTCTGAAGTCACATGGTGTCGTGAAGAAATGAGGATTCATTGGTCTTCATGCATCAGCCTCATCAGAGACGGCTGGAGGAGGCCTTGCAACTTTTTTCTAGGGCAAAGTGTGACTCTGATCTGATCCCTGCAAGGAGTGTTGGGCTCATTCTGGACGATAAACCCCCCAAGCCGTAAATAAGCTTCTGGTGGTGCTCGGGGGGACATATGCCCGAGATAGAACCCTGGTTGACTGCAGCAAGGCAAACACCCTACCTGCTGTACTATCGCTCTGGCCCTGAATCACCATTTTGGTGGGTGTGGAAACAGCAGCGCTGTTGAGCATGCGCAGAAGCAAAGAGCAGCCATGGTTGGCTCATCCTGTGGGCAGGAGCCCCTGAGCCCCCACGAACTCTGCTTGATCGTTACTGAGTCTCAGGGATCCTGAGGGACATGGGGCTAAGATTCACAGTAGAGACCCGTAGGGCAGGAACCAAAGACTGGGGTCACTTCAGTGTGCAGTAATGTGCTGGGGTCTGGGACCCGGAGGTGAGGGAAACCTTTTCCTTGGTTTGATGTTGGCCTGGGCCACACCAAGTGGTGCTCAGGGGCTATTTCTCTCAGTCTAGAAGTGTCCCCTAGTGGTGCTCAAGGCTCGGTGCTGGGCCAGAGATGGAACCTGGGTCAGCCTCAGGTAAGGCAGTGCATTAACTCCAGCCCGAGACTCTGGTTCTAATGGCAATGTGGGAAAAGGGGTGTAAAGGGGTTCTCTCTCTCCCTGTGGTCAGTCTAGTCAGTGAACCTGGCTGGGCCTACATCCCACTGGACCCCTGCGTCCCCCTCATCCCTGAGACAAGATTCAGTGACTCACCAGCAGTGGCCATGGACCCTCGGACCAGAGGGGTGCTGTCTCTAGAGTGTCCTGGAAGGGAATGGTGTGGGGGGGAGCTGGCTGAAACTGAGACCCCTCCTGTGTCAGCCCGGGGCCCACCATGCCTCTGGGGCTCCTAGATAGAGGTCAGGGGTAAGGGGGTGAGGGATCCCCCAGCCCTTCTAACTCCCCTTTCCCCTCCCTCCCAGTTGGAGGACACGGCCCTGAGAAAACAGATCAGAGGGGTGAGTCGGGGCTCACCTGACACCCGGAGCTGCAGGGGGCACTGGGGTGTGACAGCAGGTAGGAGGTGTCGCGGTATGAGCTGTAGCACCTGTAGGTGCCGCCGTGGGCTGAGGTCACGGGGTGGAAGGGAGAATCTGCCTGGGGCAAACCGATCTCTAGTATCTGCTGGAGATATGCAGCACAGGGCTCGTCCATCCCTCTCCTTGACCAGAAGGAAAGTGTCCCCATAACCTCCTGAGCGGCACAACAGGGTCACGTTCCCCTCCTGGGGACACCGTGGGGCCCGGCTGCACTGAGAGTGTAGGTGTATAGTTGTATTCTCCTAGGAGAGGAAGGGCGAGGGGAAATCTGTTTTTATTTTATTTTTTTTTTTTCACGCTACACGTGGCTATGCTTAAGGGCTTACTCTTGACTCTGCACTCAGGAATGACTCCTGGTGATGCTCAGGGGACTATATGGGATGCTGGTAATTGAACCAAGTTGGCTGCGTCCAAGGCAATGTCCTACCCACAGTACTGCTGCTCTAGCCTGGGACCCAGGTTCTGAGCCGAGTCGCCAGTCCTCAGCAAGCCCCCTTTCAGAATTTGGTTTCCTTTCATTTCCATTTCCTTTCAAAATGCAGCACCTTGTATTTTTGTTGTATTTTCCTACTGAAGAAGAGTGAGTTCATTAAAAGGAAAACTGAAAAACGGAAATGCCTGTATGCACATCTCCATCCCTCAATGCTGATCACCATCCTGTCTTTGGGTCTGGGTCTCTGTCCTCCCTCCCCGGGGACCCACACCCTCATCCAACACCACCCACTCCCTGCAGGGCCCGTGCAGAGTTGAGTCGCTGACGGCACTCAAGACCCCTTACCAGCCACCAGGATGTCCAGGGGGTCGCTGGGCTCCGACCACACTGGGGAGACTCCATGTCCCCTGTAGCAGCAGTACCAGTCCCCGTGGGAGCTGCTCACTGAACCCAGCAGGAAGTCGGCCTGAGAGAGCCGGGCTGGGTCTGCTGGCCAGGGCGTTGGGGACGTCCTGGGCCCCCTCCTTGGACAGAGCAAACTGGTCATAGCCGGCTTCAGAGCGACACTGGAGGGTCAGGGTCTGTCCTCGGGTCATGATAGGGCCTTTGTGGGCTCAGGAGGGAGGGTTTTTCAGATGCATCTACTGAGAGAGAAGAGGGGGCAGAGGGCTGGGCCTCCCCCACCCTATTCCGGTCCTTTCCCCAGGGGACACTGTCCTACACTGGACCAGGGGCCCCCAATGCTCCCTCTCCACACCTGCACAAATGGGCTCCCTTTGGGAAAAAGACCCCAGAGCTGCAAAGCCTGGATGGAACTAGGGAGCCTCACCTGAGACCAGGAGCTGCAGGGAGTCGCTGGGATGAGACCACACGTGGGGTTTATTCCTGTAATAGCCGTAACATCTGAATGTCCAGTTGTGCCCGGCTGTCACAAGGCCCACAGGGAACAGGGCCTGATGCTGCCCACTGGGGTGTTGCTGTGAGCTGAGGGCCCAAAGGGTCTCGGATTCTCCCTCCTGAGTCAGAATGAACCCGTAGAATCCCCACTGTGAGCCACACCTGAGGGTCACAGTCTCTCCCGAGGTCACCAAAGGGCCTGGTTGGACGGAGAGGAACGGTTTGTTGGAGGTTCCTAGGAGGCAGAAAGGGGTTACAGGGTCCCAACACGCACTCCAGGGACACCCCTGACCTCAGCCCCCTCCCTGAGGCTGCACCTGAGCCTCCAAGTGAGTCTCACCTGTGACCACCAGCTCCAGGGGCTTGCTAAGACCTGACCAGCCAGCAGGGCTGTGATAGTAACAGTGATAAGTCCCGGCATCGTGTTCTGCCATGGACGGGACAGAGAACTTGGTCTTGTTCCCAGGCTCTGGAATGGACTGTCTGGCCCAGGGCGATGAGCTTCCCTCTTTATCCAGCCGGAATTCTTTCTGCTCCCAGGGACCCTGACACGACAGGGTCACAGGGTGCCCCAGGGGATCACAGAGCCTGGCTCAGCCCAGAGGGTGGGTCTGGGGAGGGACCCTGGAAGGAAGCAGAGGCTGGTCACAGACATTCCAGCCCATTCCCAGCTCCCAGCCAGGACCCCACACACCCCGTCCTCTCCCAGAGCCACTATCCCTGTTCCAGTGTGAGGCTCTGCTCGGGCACACACTCACCTGTCTGCTCAGCGGTCCTGGCGCCCACACTCAGCCCTGGAACAGAGACCTTGTGAGAGTCTGTCCTGAGGGAACCTTGTCCCAGGGCACCCTCCACCCTGAGTCCCAGGACCCCTGACCCTGGGCCCTTCGACTCGGGTCCCCGGCGGGCTCACCCAGACAGAAGAGGGCCGTGAGGGGGCTCATGGCGCCTCCCTCGAGTTTCAGACTTGGTGTGGGGGAGACTCAGTGCCCCAAAGGACCCACACAGGTTGTGTTCACACACGGCTTGTGCTGTGTGTCATGGGATATCACATCAGAGCCCTCAGGTAGGGGAACGGCCAAGCCCCACCCCAGGCACTGTTTCAGGGGAGCAATCGAGAGGCCCAGCACTCCTGAGTGGCCCCTTCCTGGGGAAGCCCTGGGTCTGACCTTTCTCCTCCCCCACTGTCCTCCCTTCCTGACCCTCAGCTCTTCCTGGGCCCCTCACCTAGAATTGGGTCCCAGGGGTCTGCAGGGGCCCGGGAAGAGGATGTGCTGTGAGCAGAGACACGGGGACCCCTGTGGGAGCCCAGGGGGGAGGCACAGGAAACCAGGTGACCCCTCTATGCTGGACTGAGGGGTCTCCTTGCCCAGACCCCACTTCTCCTTTCCTCCATGGGCCCACCTGCAGCTCTGTGCCCTCCTACCCTCAGCACTTGTTCCCCGAGGTTCTGCCTGGGTCCTGTTCCGTGTGGGGACTGTAAGGGACTGACACGTCCCTCCTATGCCAGGGGACCCCAGCGTAACACTTCTTGAAGGTTGTTTCATCCCTTGGTGTCCTGGTGTCTTGGGCCCCCACTGTGGGGTCAGTGTGCGGACCTGGGTGGCCACAGAGGGAGGAGTCAGTGGGGGGCAGGAAGGCAAGGGTCTGACTCACTGGGGATGTGCTTGCCAGACTCTGGCCTCTATCATTTACTGTAGGCCTCAAGCTCGTGCTCCCGGAATTGCAGGAGGCCAAACTCCCGACTCAGCTGAGTCACAGACATGGCCAGGTCGCACTGTGGAACCCCTCGCTGGTAGGTCTGGCATCATTGGACGCCTGCCCTGAATGATTTCTGGCCCTGACACAGACTCTGGCAGGCCTTGGGGTCTGTCAGTCCCCACAGAAGCTCCCCTGCCCATCAGATGCTGCCGCGGGACTGGAGCATCAGCCCTGAGACCCCCAGCGGGACAGCCTGGGGCCCCTCCCCAGACCTGCTATGGGAGCAGATGCTTCAGGCAGGACCTGCATCATTCACTGGTGACATAAGGCCCGCTGCTGCCTGTGGGGCCCCACTTGGAATCAGAGACCGAGCAGGAGAGGGAAGTTGTTTAACTTCTGCACTAAAAGAGTATCTTAGAGGCAGAATGTGGGTCGGGTTCTCGTACAGCCTGTCTTTTTTATTCCTCCTTCTTGGGTACCACCAGGCAGTGGTCAAGGCTGGCTCCGACTCTGTGGTCACTGGCGAGGATCAGGGGACCCTACGTGTGCTGGGCGTCAAATCCGGGTTGGCTGCATGAAGGACCAGCCCGGCCCCCTGCAGTTCCTCTCCTCACAGACACCGTCTTGCTCCTAAACCTCTCCGCGTCCTCAGCTCCTTATGCTCCGGGGCCCCTACTTGGCTCCTGTGCCCCCACTTGAGTGGACACTTCCCCCTACCCCGCTCCAGTCCCTTGTTGTCCAAATGCTACAGGTGGGTTGGAGTGTCCAGGATAGGCCTCTGTCCTGCTTTCCCCCTGGACACACTGCGTGTCCTTGGTGCCCACTTCCTTGGGGTCTGCCCCCCATCATTGCCAGCGTTGCCCACCCGATTTCCCCTCTGCAACCGTGGCTACTGGTCTGGTCTCCTGGACTCTTCTGGGTGCCTGTTCTGGAATCTTCCACTGCAGAGCAGCTTCTCAGCACACATTAACTTCATGAACCTACCCCTGAACCAGCTCACTCATCTCCCACAGTGGGACCTGGAGTCCGGCATGTCCCTCCTGGTCCCTGAGCTGAGGCCTGTTTTGGGGTCATGTGGGCTCTGGGGAGCCGGACCGCTGTGGGCCACTCTAAACTCAGGGTGCCGCAGCCCGCAGCCCCAGGAGGCACAACACCCTCACCCTGTAGCTTGCTCCAAAGCACCTTTATTTCTAGCTTGTCGGCAATGAGCTTAGATTACGTTAGGGACCCATCTCAGGGGCAGACACCGGGAGGTCCTATCCCAGGGAGTGTGGGAGAGTCCACAGGGACAGACAACACTGTGGAACCCACGCGGCTCCAGACACTTCAGGGTTATTGGGCCCACACAGCCCCTCTCCTGGGGCTCACAGGTGGGAGTGTGGTTCTCGCCTGCCTGCAGCGTCACTGTCGCCTCCATCATCTCCCGTGGTAGCTGTGAAGGACAGTCACGTGCCACGTGATGTCTCCTGACTGCAGAAGGCATCCTCTCACGTGCTGCCACTCGGGTCCCTCGTGTCCTCCTCAGACGTCAGCCGTGTCATTGGTCTCTGTGGCGTTTGTCTCTTGCTGCTGTGCTAACGTGCCCTTCCTACGCTGCACCCATCCATCACCTTATGGCCCGTGTCATGTGGAATTTTGCCACTTGTCGGTTGCCTCAGGTTGTCTCAGCTCTCGGAGGGTGTGTGTCCTTTGTAGTACATTGTTGTAAACTTTTCAGGAAGTTCAAGTTCTTACATATTTTGGGAGTTGGACCAGAGTAAAAGTACAGTGTGGAGGGCATTTGCCTTCAAATGGCCCCGGGTTCCTGCACAGCCAGACATGGTTCGGACCTCTCTGAGTGGTGTTGGTACCCTTCAGAGGCCCAGTGGAGTGTGTGCTTGGGTTTACTTATTCTTGTTTGAGTCCTGGCGCTGTGCTCAGGGACCACTCATGAAGAGGCTCAGGGGACTGTATGTGGTGCCAGGAGTCGAACTTGGTCGGCTGAGTGCCCGGCTGGTCTGTCCCCGCTGTGCTGTCTCTCCTGCTCTCGGGTTTCCTTCTTTCCTTCAGCTGTTCCTCACAGCCATATGTCTGACCTCACTCCAGCCCACACGAGCTAAATCTCTTCTCTGTGAGCTTTGGCCATGAGGGTCTCTGCCTGTGTAGGTGAACCCGAGGGGAGACATTTCCACTCCTGCAGATGCGGCTCCGGGACTCCAGGGGTAATCCTGATGCTCAGGCATCAACCTGCCGTCCTGGAGTGTCTGTCACCACTCAGTTGCACTGGTCCTAAAGGCTCGCAGAGACCCTCGCCTACTGCTGTTACAGCTTTTCATGTTAGTCTTGCACGCTCAGAAAATCCATTCCCGTGTCCGTGTTTTCCTTCGGGATGTGTTTCCACACTCAGGCATTTCCTTGGACGTGTCTGGAGCCTTGTCTGGCTCTTTCTGGGAATGGGATCAGATCACCAGGACTCGGGTCAAGGTGAGGCTGGCCTGGCTCAGGTGCCGGAGAGCCCAGGATTTCTGCTGCTGTCAGAGGAGCGCCCCGGGGAGACGGGCCACATGCACGCAGGGGTGCAGCAGGCGCTGTGTGTCCTGAGACGCTGAGGCAGCTGGAGTCCTGCTTGCCCAGATAAGGAGTCAGCGAGGCCTTTCCTGGTCCCAAAGGGAGCCCGGCCTGCCTGGTTCCTCACTGGGGGCTTTAGTGGCCTGGTGCGGCAGCACAAGTTTCTGCTGCTTTAGTCTCTGGCACCCTGTTGGAATCCACACAGATGTGAGTGTATCGGGACAGCCCTGGGGGCGCAGACAAGGGTGGAGGTGCAGGGTTTGCACATGGGGCTCTGGGGTCTGTGGCTGGGCTCAGCCTGTTCCCCAGTCCTTGGGGCTGTGACTCGGAGGTGCTGATCATTTTGACCTGGGCAGGAGGTTGGCAACTTCTCCTGTGGGTTCTGAGAGGCCCGAGGAATTGATTGCATGGAAATGTCATCTCACTGCACGCTGCTGTCTCCTCCAGGCCACCAACGCTTCATGAGCCATATTTCTTTTTACTTCTTTTGGAAAGAGATTATTTAATATATTTTATTACATTTTTAAAAAATTCAAAAGATCTATGGTTTACAATACCTTTTTGCTTGTTTTTGGTTTTATACCATACCTGGTGATGCTTAGGGGTTACTCCTGGCTCTGTGCTCAGGGATCACTCGGTGGGCTTGGGTGGGACCATATGGGATGCCAGGGATAGAACCTGGGTTGGCCGCATGCAAGGCAAGTGCCGTACTCACAGTATTATTGCTCCAGCCTCAGTTTACAATATTCTTAATGATGGGTTATCATATACATAATCCCAACTCTATACCCATCATCAGTACCCTCCTCTGTCTCCTAGGGACCCCATGTTCTTCCTTCCCAAGCTTTTCCCCCAACTCAATTGTGTGAGTCACTTCTCCCATTATGTTGCCTTTGGGCCTTTGTTGCCACCTTGCTGTGCATCTCTTTGTCCTCCACATGAGATCATCTGTATCTATCCTTTTCCCTCTGAGTGACTTCACTCAGCACGATGTCCCCTGGTTCCACCTGTGTTGCTGCAAATTGGGTGATTTTTGTTCTTTCTTGGAGCTGCATACTATTCCATCGAGTACATGGGCCACAGCTTCTTGACATGTTCGGCCTTTGCCGGGCAGTTGGGTTGTCTCCACATGTTGGCTATTATTCCAAGTGTGCCCAGGAAAGCAGGTGTGCAACTCTCCTTTTGAATCACTGTTTTTGTGTTTTGGGGACAGAGGCTGAGAAGTGGTATCGCTGAGCTGTATGGGGAGTTAAATTCCCATTTCTAGGATAGACGTCTGTATTGATGTCCAGGGAGGCTGAACCACACAACATCACCACCAACTGCAGTGAGGGCGACTTTCTCACTACGATCCCGCCAACCCCACACAGATGCTCTTCTCACATTCATATAAAATATATGAAAGTCAAGCACCACCCACATCCCTCTATCCTTTCACACAAAATTCAAAGAACTGAGGACAACATGAACTCTCAGTTCTGGATGGAGTGGTCGTCTCTGAGCTCTGAATGTCCTCAACTCTGGGAAGGGGGTGAGTGGGATGGTGGTGTCCAGGATCTTGAGAAAAGTGTCCTTTTTAAAGAATGCCTTTATTTCATTTACTTAACTAATTTTTTGGCCACACCCAGCAGTGCTCAGGAGTTACTCTTGGTTCTGTATTCAGAAATTCCTCCTGGCTGGCTCAGGGCACCTTATGGGATGCTGGGGATAGAACCCGGGCGGCCATGTGTGAGGTAAGCGCCCTTCCCCTGGACCCATTGTTTGAGTCCCAAAGGACTCAGGGTCTTTCCTCCGGTCGCGACAGGGCCCTGTGGGCTCAGGAGGGAGGGTCTTTCAGACACATCTATTGAGAGAGAAGAGGGGGCAGGGTACTGGGCCTCTCCACCTTGTCCTGTCCCGTCCCCAGGGGACACTGTCCCACACTGGACCAGGGGCCCCCAGTGCTCCCTCACCCCACCGGCACACATGGGCTCCCTCTGGGAAAAGACCCCAGAGCTGCAAAGCCTGGATGGGACCAGGGGCCTCACCTGAGACCAGGAGCTGCAGGGGGTCGCTGGGCTGAGACCACACGTGGGGTTTATTCTTATAATAGCCGTAACACCTGAATGTCCAGTTGTGCCCGGGGCCCACAGAGAACAGGGCCTGATGCTGCCCACTGTGGTGTGTCTGTGAGCTGAGGGTCTGGAGGGTCTCGGATTCTCCCTCCTGAGTCAGAATGAACCGGTAGAATCCCCACTGTGAGCCACACCTGAGGGTCACAGTCCCTCCCCGAGGTCACGACTGGGTTTGATTGGACAGAGAGGAACGGTGTGCTGGAGGTTCCTAGGAGGCAGAAAGGGGTTGCAGGGTCACAACACACAGCCCAGGGACACCCCTGACCTCAGCCCCCTCTCTGAGGCTCACCTAGAGCCCCAAGTGACTCTCACCTGTGACCACCAGCTCCAGGGGTTGCTAAGACCTGACCAGCCAGCAGGGCTGTAATAGTAACAGTGATAAGTCCCGGCATCGTGTTCTGCCATGTAAGAGATGGAGAACTTGGCCTTGTTCCCAGGCTCTGGTAGGGACTGTATGGCCCAGGACAATGAACTTCCCTCTTTTTCCAGCCGGAATTCTTCTGCTACCAGGGACCCCTGACACCACAGGGTCACCGGGTGCCCCCAGGGGATCACAGAGCCTGGCTCAGCCCAGAGGGTGGGACTGGGGAGGGTCCCTGGAAGGAAGCAGAGGCTGGTCACAGACATTCCAGCCCATTCCCAGCTCCCAGCCAGGACCCCCCTCACACCCCCCTCTCCCAGAGCTACTATCCCTGTTCCAGCTGTGAGGCTCTGTCCGGCACACACTCACCTGTCTGCTCAGCGGTCCCGGCGCCCACACTCAGCCCTGGAACAGAGACCTTGTGAAAGTCTGTCCTGAGGGAACCTCGTCCCAGGATACCCTCCACCCTGAGTCCCAGGACCCCTGACCCAGGGCCCTTCAGACTTGGGGCTCCCCTGCGCTCACCCAGTCAGAGCAGGGCCGTGAGGGGGTCATGGCGTCTCCTCCTGTTTCAGACTTGCTGTGTGGGGACTCGGTGCCCCTCAGGACTGACACAGGGTGTGTTCACACACAGCTTGTGCTGTGTGTCACGGGATGTCACGGCAGAGCTCTCAGAAGGGGAACTGCCCCCACCCCCCCACAGGCGCTGTTTCAGGGGAGCAGCAGAAAGGCCCATCACTCCTGAGTGGCCCCTTCCTGGGGGAAGCCCTGGGTCTGACCTTACCCCTCCCCCGCTGTCCTCCCTTCCTGACCCTCAGCTCTTCCTGGTTCCTCACCTAGAATCGGGTCCCAGGGGTCTGCAGGCGCAGGAAAGAGGATGTGCTGTGAGCAGAGACACGGGGAGCCAGCCCTGTTATAGGCACCTCAAACCACGTGACCCCTCTTTGCTGGACTGAGGGGTCTCCTCACCCAGACCTCACTTCTCCTTTCTTCCATGGGCCCACCTGCAGCTCTGTGCCCCTCCTACCCTCAGCTCTTGGCCCCCAAGGTTCTGCCTGGGTCCTGCTCCATGTGGGGACTGTAAGGGACTGACACGTCCCTCCTACGCCAGGGGACCACAGCTGTGACCCTTCTCGAAGGTTGTTTCATCCTTGGTGTCCTGGTGTCTTGGGCCTCCACTGTTGGGTCAGTGTGCGGACCTGGGTGGCCACAGAGGGAGGAGTCAGTGGGGGCAGGAAGGCAAGGGTCTGACTCACTGGGGATGTGCTTGCCAGACTCTGGCCTCTATCATTTACTGTAGGCCTGAGCTCGTGCACCCGGAATTGCAGGAGGCCAAACTCCCGACTCAGCTGAGTCACAGACATGACCAGACCGTACTGCGGAGCCCCTTGCAGGTGGGTCTGGCCTCATAGGGCACCTGCCCTGAGCATGTCTCTAGCCCTGACACAGCTGCTGGCCGGCTTTGCGTTCTGGTCAGTCCCAACTGAGACTCCCCTGCCCATCAGATGCTGCCTTGGGACTGGAGCAGCTGCCCTGAGCTCCCGGAGGGGCAGCCTGGGGCCCCTCCCAGACCTGCTGTGGGAGCAGATGCCTCTTGCATGACCTGCAGACAGTCAGTAGTGACGCAAGGCCCCAGTCCTGCCTGTGGGGCCCCCACTTGGAATCAGATCCCGAGCAGGAGAGGGAGGTTGTCTAACTTTGCACTAAGAAAGTATCATAGAGGCAGAATGTGGGTCGGGTTCTAATACAGCCTGTCTTTTTTTTCTCCTTCTTGGGTAACACCCAACACCTTTTTGTTACCATTTTTGGGTAACACCAAGTTGTTCTGCATTTGCAAATCAACTGAACTTTGATAGTGTAGATGAGCACCTTAGCTGGATTTTTCATGCACCCAATACATCAACATTTTACTTAATGTAATGCAAGCAATGGTCCTTATATTTTCACTTCCCATCTGGCGCTTCCAACAGCTATCTCCTGCTCTTTCTGTGTTGAGTACTCCGGACAACAAAGCAAAAGAGGACTCAGATTTCTGCTTAGAAAATTACCGGGTACAGTAACCCCTTTAATGGAGATTCTTTCAGTTTTAATATTCCCAAGCCCTATGACCCTCGGAGAAGTTTGAGTACAAAAATAATTTTTCCTGTGTCATGTATACTCTTTGTAAGAATACACCATAAGTCATACCATTAGATGTAGTCCTCCAGGAAGCTATTGCGGTAATCTGGGTGAGAGATATTGACGAACAGAATAAGGTATAACTAGAAAGAAGAGTGTGTAAAAGAAGAGCTACATGGGGGACAGAATTACCAGTTGAATGCAATATCAGGAATGGAGCGGGGATTTGGGCTCCTCCTCCCATTCCTCCACCTCCAAGTCGAAGGCATGGCTGCGAGCTCCCAACCACCACAGCAGCCTTCCTGGAAGAGAGAGAGTCTTAGATGATACTGGAAGTTAGGATCAGTCCTTCCCAGGATCTTTCACATTTATACACTGTATATAGTTCTAGGCAGGTTCTAGCCTTGGCCCGTCATCCCAGTGAGCCTACAAGAAGCTAGGGGAACCCCCACACCATGAGGTCAGTCATTCTCAATATCCAGATTCCACAGCTGCTCATAGCTCCACCCAAGAGAAAAGCTTATCTTTTCCTGTTGAGATTCCTCAGTTAAACTCGATGTGAGCCTACTACTGAGAGTGTACCACCTATACGGCAGAGCCTACCCGTATTTGATATGCCAAAAACCAGTAACAATTATAGACCTCATTCCCATGACCAGAAGGAATGGTTTGAGGCTCTTCGTGTTCCTGGGGCGAGCAGATAATATACTATAGTCTCTTGGGCTATACTTGCTTGGGACAGAACATATGGAAATGTTACTGGTGCCCGCTCAAGCAAATCAATGAGCAACAGGAAGACAACTGATACAAGTGATTGGGTAACACCAGGAATTTTGCCACTTCAGTAGGTTGCCTCAAGTTGTCTAGCTCTTGAAGGGTCTGTGTCCTTTGTAGTACCTTATTGTAAAGTTTTGAGGAAGTTCAAGTTATTAAATATTTTGGGAGTTTGGGCCAGAGCAATAGTACAGTGGGGAGGGCATTTGCCTTCACAAGGCCCCTGGTTCCCGCACTGCCAGACACTGTTCTGACCCCTCTGAGTGGTCTTGGTACCCTTCAGAGCCCCAGTGGAGTGTGTGCTTGTGTTGATTTTTGTTTGAGTCTTGGTGCTGTGCTCAGGGACCACCCATGAAGAGGCTCAGGTAACTGTATGTGGTTCCAGGGATCGAACTTGGTCAGCTGAATGCCCGGCTCTCCCATCCCCGCTGTGCTGCCTCTCCCGCCCTAGGGTTTCCTCCTTTCCTTTCAGCTCTGTTCCTCGCAGCTAGATGTCTGACCTCATGCCAGCATGCACAAGTTCCATCTCTTTTCTGTGAGCTTTGGCCATGGGGGGGTCTGCCTGTGTAGGTGAACCCAAAGGGTGACCATTCCACTCCTGCAGATATGGCTCTGGGACTCAGGGGGTAATCCTGATGCTCAGACATCAACCTGCCGTCCTGGGAGTGTCTGTCACCACCTCGTCGCCTCTGACCTAGAAGCATCGCAGAGGCCCTCGCCTACTGCTGTTACAGCCTCTCTTTCTTCTTTTTTTTATTAAATATTTTATTATACCACCATTAGATTACAATTACAAGATCTTCATGTTTGAATTTTGGTTCTACAGTGTTCCAACACCCATCCCTCCACCCTTGCCCTTCTCCCCTCACCAATGTCTCCACCTCTCTCCCAGCTCCCCCAGCCTGCCTCCATGGCAGTTTCTTTATCTCCTTTCTCTCTTTCTCTCTCCTTCTCATTTTTCTTTGTCATACATTGTAGATTGTAATATATTCTAGAACATGATTGGTTCCACTAGTTTGATGTACGGGGTCTGGACCACGAAAATGTCTGATATTATGGTGAGTGAGTCTCATCTGCTGCTTCCGAGGCCCTGCAGAAGTGATGAGCCCACTCCCAAAACCCATCTTGCCTCCTGGGAGCCTCATGGTCAGCTGAGCTAGGGGAGAGCCTGGCGGCAGCTCTCCCCCATCATGTCTGAGTCTCTGTATTATGGCCCAGAGCCCTGAAGCAGTTCATTGGCGGGGCCACCAGGCCTCTGGAAAGGGTCAGAGAGGGAATGGGGACCACAGCTCCATCTATTTCCAGGAATGCCTGGTGACTTCTGCCTCCAAGAACTGCCTACCTGGGCTCGAACTCGGCTGCTATGAGCTGGTCTTGTGAGCAGCATCTCTCTTGCATGGGTTCTGATGAGCTGTAGGGTCTGGACGATGATAATGGCGGCTATTATGGTGAGTGAGTCTCATCCGGCTGCTTCCGAGGCCCTATGGAAGTGATGGGCCCCCTCCCAAAACCCATCTTGCCTCATGGTCAGCTTAGCTAGGGGAAAGACAGATGGCAGCTCTCCCCTGTATGTCTGAGTCCCTCATCTTTCTCTCTATCTCTATTTCTGTCTCTGTATTTCCCTTTCTCTTCTCCTTCACCTTGTGACTTGCCTTACGGTTTATGATGCAATTATTTATGTATATATTCAGCAGTGAGTTCTAGTGTGACATTACAGATCTTCATTCCCCATCAACCTCCTAGTTTGTTACAAGTACAATGATCATTATGGTATACAGATGTGTAAGATCCTGTGAAGGACCTGGTCCTAGCCTACATTGTTATTTAAGCCTCTTGCACGGCTGTGCACTGTCAAAATTTTGCCTCTGGTCTGCCCCTTGTCTGGTTCATTTGGTTGCAGAGGTTTTGAACCTGTAGCCACACCCAGCGGCATGGAGAGGGAGGAGCCCAAATTCTTGTTCCAATTCCTGCCAGTGTGGCTTCCCCCACATGACTGCTTTACCCTAGGAGCTATGTTGGTCTTGGCCAGGGACTAGACGATTCCTCAGAGACTCCATGGGTTGCTCCACATGAGCTGAGCAGCTCAGCTGTGTGTCTGGTCTGTCCCTTGTCCAGTTCATCTCTATTGTTGCTGTTGTTTTTTTTCTTTTTTGGGTCATACCCGGAGATGCTCAGGGGTTACTCCTGGCTCTGCACTCAAAAATTACTCCTGGCGGTGCTTGAGGTACCATATGGGATACCGGGATAGAACCAGGTCGGCTGCATGCAAGGAAAACGCCCTACCCACTGGACTATCTCTCCGGCCCCCTATTGTTACTGTTTTTGGCATATTGAATACACCATGTGTAGTTTGACAGGCTCTGCCAGGTTTCTGGCGTCATCCCAGGGGACCCAGTCTTTTCCTATGTCAGGCCATCCACCATCCAGGGCCCACAGGGCAGAGCCATGGGTCTGTCTCCTGTCTGCAACCTGCTAATGCAGCAGGGCTCCACAGCCACACCTGCAATGCTCTCCCTCGGAGGGACACGTGGCCCTGTTACAGCTTTTCATGTTAGTCTTGCACGTTTAGAAAATCCATTCCCATGTCCGTGTTTCCTTTGGGATGTGTTTCCACACTCTGCATGTCCTTGCCGTGTCTGGGGCCTTCTCTGGCCCTTTCTGGGAACCGGACCTGATCATTAGGACCGGGTCAAGGTGAGGCTGGCCTTGCTCAGTTGCTGGTAGAGCCCAGGATTTCTGCTGTTGTCAGAGGGAGTGTGCGGGGTGGCCGGGCCACATGCACGCAGGGTGCAGCAGGCCCTGTGGGTCCTGAGATGCGGAGGCAGCGGGAGTCCTGCTCGCCCAGCTAAGGAGTCAGCGAGGCCTTTCCTGGTCCCAAAGGGAGCCAGGCCTGCCTGGTTCCTCACTGGGGGCTTCAGTGGCCTGGTGCGGCAGCACAAGTTTCTGCTGTTTGAGTCTCTGGCACCCTGTTGGAATCCACACAGATGTGAGTGTATCGGGACAGCCCTGGGGGCGCGAGACAGGGGAGGCGCAGGAGGTTTGCACATGGGGCTCTGGGGTCTTCGGCTGGGTTCAGCCTATTCCCCCCAGTCCTTGGGGCTGTGACTAGGAAGTGCTGATCATTTTGACATGGGCAGGAGGTTGGCAACTTCCCCTGTGGGTTCTGAGAGGCCCAAGAATTGATTGCATGGAAATGTCACCCCACTGCACGCTGCTGTCTCCTCCAGGCCACGGACCCTTAATGCAGCAACTTTTCTTCTTTTTCTTTGCTGTTTTGAGTCATACCTGGCAATGTTCACGATTACTCCTGCTGTACACTCAGGAATTACTCCTATTGATGCTCATGGGATTATATGGGATGCTGGAGGTCTCACCCATGTAGGCCAAGTGCAAGACAATTGCCTTGCCCTTTTTTCTATCATTCTGACCCTGCAGTGATGGGACCCTGTGAGGCTCAGTTGACATTCTGGGTGGGGAACCAGCACAGATGGGCCATGTGTGGGGCCCATGTCAGTCCTTAGGACAGAAATACGGGAAAGGAACGGTATGCCATCAGCTACATATACAGAAACCACCGGGACCAGACAGGGAGGTTCTTGTCTGGTGTTCTGGAGATTCTAGGGTTGGGGAGAGGCGAGAGAGACAGATAGACAGACGGACAGAGATATTTAGAGAGAGAGAGACAGACAGACAGAGACAGACAGGGACAGAGACTGGGACAGAGACAGTGAGACGGACACAGAGAGAGAGAGAGAGACAGAGAGACAGAGAGCATTAAGCCAATGATCACTTTTCTTTTCATACTTCCTGTAACAGTCAGTCCTCAGACACACCCAATCCACACAAAGCCTTTCCTCTCCTCTTTAGCCAACTGGAGAGGAAAGCTCTGGCCTCCCTGCGACAGGCCAGCTCTGCCCTGGGCCCTGGGGGATGGGCTGAGGACTCCCTGAGTGGGAGCTGCTGGAACTCCGGACAGGGACAGCTCGCGCAGACCATGGCCCCACCTGAGATGAGAGGTCAGAGGCCAGGAGGAGTCTGAGGTTGTGGAGGCTGAGGGGTGGCATGGGGAGCGAGCTGAGAGCTCGGAGGGATCTTAGCTGCAGGGGGTTCCCCGTGGAGGCAGAGAAGGGGCAAGACCCCTGTCCTGGCTTCTGAGCACCCTGCATCAGTGTTGGGGACCGCCATCCTCCAAACCCCTTCAGCCCAGCAGCACGGGGGTGGACTCTCCGGATATCCGAATAGAGTGTGTGAAGAAGGACAATGGAGAGGGAGACTCAATGGACAGAGTCCAGCAGAGAGGAGCTGTGGGGGAGTCCCGGAGACCCCACCCCCTCCTCACAGACTGATCCCACCTGTGGCTTAAGCCCCCTTTCCCCCGGCCATCCCCCTCCATACACACGGCACATCACGGGCACAGGAACTCACAGGGACACAGTTTCATTATGAATCCTCTGACTGCACTTGTGCAGTGGCCCCATCGCCCCCAGAAAGGGGCTCCTTGGGTAGGCTGGCTCAGGTGATGCCATCGGCAGTGCCAGGTCCTGTGTGTAGGAGACATAGCGGCAGTTTTTTCTTTCCTCTTTCTCCTCAAAACCCACTCCCTCAGGGCCCGTGCAGAATCGGTCGCTGACAGCTCTCCTGACCCCTCACCTGCCACCAGGACGTCCAGGGGGGGTCGCTAGGCTCCGACCTCACTGGGGAGACTCCATGTCCCCCATAGCAGCGGTACCGGCCCCCCCATGAGAGCTGCTCACTGGACCCAGAAGGAAGTCGGCCTGAGAGAACCCGGACTGGGACTGCTGGCCAGGGTGTTGGGGGACGTCCTGGGCCCCCTCCTTGGACAGAGCAAATTGATCGTAGCCGGCTTCAGAGAGACACTGGAGGGTCAGCATCTGTCCTGTGGTCACGACAGGGCCCTGTGGGCTCAGGAGGGAGGGTCTTTCAGACACATCTATTGGGAGAGAAGAGGAGTAGAGGGCTGGGTCTCCCCACCCTGTACTGTTCTGTCCCCAGGTGACACTGTCCCACACTGGACCTGGGCCCCCAGTGCTCCCTCTCCACACCTGCACATGGGCTCCCTCTGGAAAAAGACCCCAGAGCTGCAAAGCCTGGATGGGACCAGGGGGCCTCACCTGAGACCAGGAGCTGCAGGGGGTCGCTGGGATGAGACCACACGTGGGGTTTATTCCTGAAATAGCCGTAACATCTGAATGTCCAGTTGTGCCCAGGGACAACGGGGCCCACAGGGAACAGGGCCTGATGCTGACCACTGGTGTGTGGCTGTGAGCTGAGGGTCTGGAGGGTCTCAGATTCTCCCTCCTGAGTCAGAATGAACCTGTAGAATCCCCACTGTGAGCCACACCTGAGGGTCACAGTCTTTCCTGAGGTCACCACAGGGCCTGGTTGGAGGGAGAGGAACGGTTTGCTGAAGGATTCTAGGAGGCTGAGAGGGGTTATAGGTTACAACACACAATCCAGGGACATCCCTGACCTCAGCACCCTCCCTGAGGCTGCACCTGAGCCCCCCAAGTGAGTCTCACCTGTGACCACCAGCTCCAGGGGCTTGCTAGGACCTGACCAGCCAGCAGGGCTGTTATAGTAACAGTGATAAATCCCGGCATCGTGTTCTACCATGTAAGAGATGGAGAACTTGGCCTTGTTCCCAGGCTCCAGTGTGGACTGTCTGGCCCAGGGCGATGGGCTTCCCTCTTTATCCAGCCGGAATTCTTCTGCTCCCAGGAACCCCTGACACCACAGGGTCACCGGGTGCCCCCAGGGGATCACAGAGCCTGGCTCAGCCCAGAGCTTGGGTCTGGGGAGGGTCCCTGGAAGGAAGCAGAGGCTGGTCACAGACATTCCAGCCCATTCCCAGCCCCCAGCCAGGACCCCACACACCCCGTCCTCTCCCAGAGCTACTATCCCTGTTCCAGTGTGAGGCTCTGTCCGGCACACACACCTGCCTGCTCAGCGGTCCCGGCGCCCACACTCAGCCCTGGAACAGAGACCTTGTGAGAGTCTGTCCTGAGGGAACCTCGTCCCAGGGCACCCTCCACCCTGAGTCCCAGGACCCCTGACCCTGGGCCCTTCAACTCGGGTCCCCCTGCAGGCTCACCCAGACAGAGCAGGGCCGTGAGGGGGTCATGGCGTCTCCTCCTATTTCAGGCTTGCTGTGGGGGACTCAGTGCCCCACAGGACTGACACAGGGTGTGTCCACCGGGCTGGTGCTGTTGTCATGGGATGTCACGTCAGAGCCCTCAGGAAGGGGAACAGCCCCCCATAGGCGCTATTTGAGGGGAGCAGCAGAGAAACCCAGCATCCTGAGTGTCCCTTCCTTGGGGAAGTCCTGTGTCTGTCCTTTCCCTCCCCGCTGTCCTCCCTTCCTGACCCTCAGCTCTTCCTGAGCCCTCACCGAGAATCGGGTCCCAGGGGTCTGCAGGCGCCGGGAGAGAGGATGTGCTGTGAGCAGAGACACGGGGACCCCTGTGGGAGCCCAGGGGAGGCACCACAAACCAGGTGACCCCTCTCTGCTGGACTGAGGGGTCTCCTCGCCAAGACCCCACTTCTCCTTTCCTCCATGTTCCCACCTGCAGCACTGCACCCCTCCTACCCTCAGCACTGCCCCCCCGAGGTTCTGCCTGGGTCCTGCTCCGTGTGGGACTGTAAGGGACTGACACGTTCCTTTGTACGCCAGGGACTCCAGCCGTGACCCTTCTCGAAGGTTGTTTCATCCTTGGTGTCCTGGTGTCTTGGGACCCCACTGGGGGTCAGTGTGGACCTGGGTGGCCACAGAAGGAGGAGTCAGTGGGGGCAGGAAGGCAAGGGTCTGACTCACTGGGGATGTGGTTGCTCGTCTCTGGCCTCTATCATTTACTGTAGGCCTGAGCTCGTGGGCCCAGAATTGCAGGGAGGCCAAACTCCCGACTCAGCTGAATCACAGACATGGCCAGGCCACCCTGCGGAACCTCTCGCTGGTGGGTCTGGCATCATTGAATGCCTACCCGAGTGTGTCCCTGGCCCTGACACAGCCGCTGGCGGGCCTTGGGGTCTCATCAGTTAACACAGAGGCTTCCCTGCCCATCAGATGCTGCCGTGGGACTGGAGCAACTGCCCTGAGACCACCAGCTGACAGCCTGGGGCCCCTCTCAGACCTGCTGTGGGAGCAGATGCTTCCGGCAGGACCTGCAGACAGTCAGTGGTGACACAAGGCCCGGTCCTGCCTGGGGCCCCATTTGGAATCAGAGACCGAGCAGGTGAGGGAAGATGTTTAACTTCTGCACTAAGAGAGTATCTTAGAGGCAGAATGTGGGTCGGCTTCTAGTACAGCCTGTCTTTTTATTCCTCCTTCTTGGGTACCACCAGGCGGTACTCAGGGCTGGCTCCTGACTCTGTGGTCACTGGCAGGGATCAGGGACCCTACATGGTGCCGGGCATCAAACCCGGTTGGCTGCATGAAGGACCAGTCGGGCCCCTGCAGTTCCCTCCTCCCAGACTCTGTCTCATTCCTGAACCTCTCTTTGTCCTCAGCTCCTTCCTGCTCTGGGGCCTTCACGAACCCTGTGACCCCTCCTGAGTGGAGAGTCCCTCTACCCTGCTCCAGTCCCTCACTGTCCAAATGTTGCAGGTGGGTTGGAGTGTCCAGGGTAGGCCTCTGTCCAGCTCTCCCCTGAACACACTGTGTGTCCTTGCTGCCCACCACCTTGGGGTGCTGCCCCCCCATCATTTCCCACGTTACCCATCCGATTGCCCCGCTGGTACCGTGGCTCCTGGTCTCGCTCTCCTTCTGGACTTGTCTAGGTGCCTGTTCTGGAACCTTCCACTGCAGAGCAGCTTCTCAGCTCACATTAACTTCATGAACCTACCCCTAACAGCTCACTCGTCCTCCGCAGAGCGACCTGGAGTCCAGCATGTCCCTCCTGGTCCCTGAGCTGAGGCCCGTGATGGGGACATGTGGGGCCCTGGAGAAGCTGGACCGCTGTGGGCCACGCTAGACTCAGGGTGCCCCAGCCCGCAGCCCCAGGAGGCACGACACCTTCACCCTCTGCTTGCTCCAAAGCACCTTTATTTCTACCTGGTCGCCAAGGAGCTTAGAATCCTTAGGACCCATCTCAGGGGGCAGACACAGGGGAGGTCCTATACCAGGGAGTGTGTGTGTATGTGTTTACAGGGATAGACAAGACCGTCGGACCCACGCAGCTCACCGACAGCTCACGGTTAGTAGAGCCCCACAACCCCTCTCTTGGTGGTCACAGACACCTCAGGGTTATTAGGGCCCACACAGCATCTCTCCTGGGCCTCACAGACACCACAGGGTTACTAGGGCTCACACAGCAAATCTCCTAGGTTCACAGACCCTTAGGGCTCACACAGCCCCTCTCCTGGGGCTCACAGGTGGGAGTATGGTTCTCACCTGCCCACAGCATCACTGTCACTCCATCATCTCCCGTGGTAGCTGTGAAGGACAGTCACGGTGCCTCGCGATGTCTCCTGACTGCAGCAGGCATCCTCTCACGTGCTGCCACTCGGGTCACTCGTGTCCTCCTCAGACGTCAGCCGTGTCGTTGGTCTCTGTGTCGTTTGTCTCTTGCTGCTGTGCTAACGTGCCCTTCCTATGCTGCACCCATCCATCACCTTATGGCCCGTGTCATGTGGAATTTTGGCACTTCTGTAGAATGTCTCAGGTTGTTTCAGCTCTTGGAGTGTGTGTGTCCTTTGTAGTACCTTGTTGGAAAGTTTTGAGGAAGTTCAAGTTCTTACATATTTTGGGAGTTTGGCCCAGAGTGAAAGTACTGTGTGGAGGGCATTTGCCTTCACACTGCCCCAGGGTCCCATGTGAACAGCGGGAACAGCCAGGAACTGTTCCGACCCCTCTGAGTGGTTTAGGTACCCTTCAGAGCCCCAGGGGAGTGTGTGCTTGGGTTTACTTATTCTTGTTTGAGTCCTGGCGCTGTGCTCAGGGACCACTCATGAAGAGGCTCAGGGGACTGTGTGGTGCCAGGAATCAAACTTCGGTCATCTGAGTGCCCGGCTGGCCCGTCCCCTCTGTGCTGTCTCTCCCGCCCTCGGGTTTCCTTCTTTCCTTCAGCTCTGTTCCTTGCAGCTAGATGTCTGACCTCATGCCAGCACACACAAGCTCCATCTCTTTTCTGTGAGCTTTGGCCATAAGGGTCTCTGCCTGTGTAGGTGAACCCAAGGGGTGGCCATTCAACTCCTGCAGATGCGGCTCCAGGGTTAGGGGGTAATCCTGATGCTCAGGCATCAACCTGCCGTCCTGAGAGTGTCTGTCACCACCTCGTCGCCCTGGCCATGAAGGCTCTCAGAGACCCTCGCCTACTGCTGTTACAGCTTAATGTTAGTCTTGCACGCTCAGAAAATCCATTCCCGTCTCCGTGTTTTCCATTGGGATGTTTCCAACTAGGCGTGTTCTTGCCGTGTCTGTAAGACTTCTGTGGCCCTATCTGGGAACGGGACCTGATCATCAGGACCTGGGTCAAGGTAGGCTGGCCTGGCTCAGGTGTGGGAGAGTCCAGAATTTCTGCTTTTGTTAGAGGAGCGCCCGGGAGACAGGCCACATGCACACAGGGCGCAGCAGGCACTGTGGGTCCTGAGTCACGGAGCCAGCGAGAGTCCTGCTCGCCCAGCTAAGGAGTCAGCGAGGCCTTTCCTGGTCCCAAAGGGAGCCCGGCCTGCCTGGTTCCTCTCTGGGGGCTTCAGTGACCTGGTGCGGCAGCACAAGTTTCTGCTGTTTGAGTCTCTGGCTACCTGTTGGAATCCACACAGATGTGAATGTATGGGGACAGCCCTGGGGTCTGCAGACAGAGTGGAGGTGCAGGGTTTGCACATGGGGCTCTGGGGTATGCGGCTGGGCTCAGTCTGTTCCCCGGTGCTTGGGACTGTGACTCGGAGGTGCTGATCATTTTGACATGGGCAGGAGGTTGGCAACTTCCCCTGTGGGTTCTGAGAGGCCCAAGGAATTGATTGCATGGAAATGTCACCTCACTGCACGCTGCTGTCTCCTCCAGGCCACGGAGGCTTAATGCAGGGTTTATTTTTTCTTCTTTTTCTTTGCTGTTTTGAGTCACACCTGGCAATGTTCAGGATTACTGCTGGCTATACACTCAGGAATTACTCCTGGAGGTGCTCATGGGATCATATGGGATGCTGGGGTTGCACCCGTGTCCAGCTGAGTCAAGGCAAGTGCTCTCCCCACTGTTCTATTGCTCTGACACTGCAGTGGTGGGACCCTGTGAGGTCAGTTGGCATTCTGGGTGGGGACCCAGCCCAGATGGGCTGTGTGGGGCCCATGCCAGTCCTTAGGAAATAGGGGTAGGGGGACCTTATGCCATCAGCTACATATACAGAAACGACCAGGATGTGTCAGGGAGGTTTTGTCTGATTTTCTGGAGATTCAAGGATTGGGCGGGGTGGGGGGTGGAGAGGCAGAGAGACAGAGAAAGAGAGAGACAGAGACAGAGACAGAGAGAGGCAGAGAAGACAGAGAGACAAAGAGGCAGAGAGAGACAGATACAGATACAGGGACAGTCAAAGAGACAGAGACAGAGAGACAGAGAGAGACAGAGACAGAGAGACAGAGAGCATTAAGCCAATGATCACTCATTTCACTTCCTACTTCCTGTAATAGTCAATCCTCAAACACACCCATTCCACACAGTGAAGTCTTGTTTCATCCTCTTTAGCCAACTGGAGATGAAAGCTCTGGCCTCCCTGAGACAGGCCAGCTCTGCCCTGGGCCTGGGGGATGGGCTGAGTGGGAGCTGCTGGAGCTCCGCACAGGGACAGCTCCGCGCAGACCATGGCCCCACCTGAGATGAGAGGTCAGAGGCCAGGAGGGGTCTGAGGTTGTGGAGGCTGAGGGGTGGCATGGGAGAGAGCTGAGAGTTCGGAGGGATCTTAGCTGCAGGGGGGTTCCCCGATGAGGCAGAGAAGGGGCAAGACCCCTGTCCTGGCCTCTGAGCACCCTGCACCAGTGCTGGGGACCCCCATCCTCCAAACCCCTTCAGCCCAGCAGCAGGGGGTGGACTCTCCGGATAGGCTGTGTGAAGAGGGGACAGTGGAGAATGAGTCTCAATGGACAGAGTCCAGCAGAGAGGAGCTGTGGGGAGTCCCGGAGACCCCGTCCCCTCCTCACAGATGATCCCACCTGTGGCTTAGTTCCCCTCTTTCCCCGGCTGTCCCCTCCGTACACACAGCACATCCACGCACAGGAACTCACAGGGACACAGTTTCATTATGAATCTTCTGTCTGCACTTGTGCAGGGCCCCATCGCCCCCAGAAAGGGGCTCCTTGGGTGGGCTGGCTCAGGTGATGCCATCGGCAGTGCCAGGTCCTGTGTGTAGGAGACATAGCGGCAGTTTTTATTTCCTTGATTAGAGTGTTCCAGTTAAGCTTCCACCCTGGGAAGGATCGTCTCTTTCCCTCCAGAGAGAAGAGATTACACAAGAGCATTGATGGCAGGTGATGAGTCACACAGTAGCTCATTGATGGCAGGTGACGAGCCCCAGGCTGCTGTGAGGGCTGAGTCCCAGTCCTGATGCTGCCCGCCCAGGGGCATGGCGCGTGGAGAAGCACCAGGGTGAGGAGCGTTTGGGGAGAAACCGGTCTGTGTCCTGCCCTGTGCCCAGTGGGCCGGCGCTGGCAGCTCCCAGGCCCTCAGCGGGCTGCCTTGTACTATCTGACCTCCTGCACAGAAGATCATTCCGGGCTCTCCCTTGGAGGGTGATGCTCCCTCGCGGTCACCTCCTGGCCACATCTGGGCCTGGTCTGGCTGTGATGTGCCTCAAACAGCAGAGTGGCGAGGAGCAGCAGGACACAGCCGGCCATGCCCATCCTGATGAGATTCTGGACCGTGTAGTCTGGACGCGGAGGGTCAAGAGCCAAGGGTCAGAGAATACAAAGGCTCACTGGATCCTGACTTCCCCCGGGCCATGCCTCCCTTTGATGGATGTGACCGTATGCACCAGCTGCGTCCCTGGGCCTGTCCCCTCCTCTCCCAGAGTCTGATTTATTCTCTTTATGATATTTTTTTGGGGGACAACACCCCGATGCTCAGGAGTTACTCATGGTTCTGCACCAAGAATTTCTCATGGCAGTGCTGGGGGCACTATATTGGATGCCAGTGATCGAACCCAGATCAGCCCTGTGCTAAACAAATGCCCTACTCACTGTACTATCGCTCTGACCCCTAGTCTATCCCTATTCTGAGCAGGCCCTGGGACCAGAATGCACAGGCTGTCGAAAGGCCGTAAAGGCAACACACAGAAGCCCCTGGTGTTCACACAAGCAATTCACTGTGATTTAGAAAGTCAGGTTTATGGGGCCTGAGCAAAAGTCCAATGGGGAGGGCGTTTGCCTTGCATGTGGCCCACCGGGTTTGATCATTGGCATTCCATATGGTCCCCTGAGCACTGCCATGAGTAATTCCTGAGTGCAGATGCATGAGGAACCCTTGAGCATCACTGGGTGTGAACCCCAAAAATAAAAACCTTTGAGATTGAATGGAGCAGGAGTTGCTCCCGAATGGCTTTTAAGTCTTATGGTGCAGTGAGCAAAATGAAGATTCTTTGGTTTTCGTGAATAAGCCTAGTCAGAGACAGCTGGAGGAGGCCTTACAACTTTTTTTTTTTTTTTTTTGGTCACACCTGGCAATGCTCAGGGGTTTCTCCTGGCTCTGCACTCAGGAATTACTCCTGGCGGTGCTTAGGGGACCATATGGGATGCTGGGGATCGAACCCGGTCCAGCATGGGCCGGCCGAGTGCAAAGCAAATGCCCTACCCGCTGGGCTATCGCTCTGGCCCGCAACTTTTTTTTCTAGAGCAAAGTGTGACTCTGATCTGATCCCTTCAAGGGAGTAGCAGCCTCTTTCTGAACTATAAACCCCTTAACATAAGTTATCTTTTTTTCTTTATCTTTTTTTGCTTTTTTGGGTCACACCTGGCAATGCTCAGGGTTTCTTTCCGGCTCTGCACTCAGGAATTACTCCTGGAAGTGCTCTGGGGAACATATGCCTGAGATAGAATCTGGGTTGACTTAGTGCAAGGGAAACACCCTACCAGCTGTGCTATCACTCAGGCCCCTGAATCACCATTTTGGTGGGTGTGGAAACAGCAGCGCTGTTGAACATGCGTAGAAACAATGAGCAGCCGCGGTTGGCCGTTGTTGTGGGCAGGGAGCCTCTGACCTCCCTAGAACTCTGCTTGATCCATCCTGAGTCTCAGGGGTCTTGAGGGTCATGGGGCCAAGGGTCACAGGAGGGACCAGTAGGGCAGGACCTGTTAGGGAAGAAAAACGGCAGGCAGGCTCAATAAGCCACAGGGCTTCCATATTGGTATGGAGAGTTACCAAGGGCTCAACATCACCTCCCTTTTTGGCCTTGGGAAGGACATCTGGGCAAAAGAAAAACAGCAGCCTATCAGCGGTATCTATGGGAACTGCTCGGGTGCTGGCAGGGCGTACTAACATTTAGAGCATCCCAGAGACATATCAAATAACTTGTCTGTGCAACTTAAGTTGTGTTTCTCCTTGAGTTATGTTTTTCTTTGACTTTTTGAACTTAAGTACGTGGACCAAGCAATGCCTATATAATCTAAAGCTTCCCCTTACTCGGGGTCTTGCCTGCGTGCCTAAGAGCTTGACTCCAGCTAGCTGGCTTAATAAACTCCTCTTGCCTTTTGCATTACTGGCTGGTTTCTTTGTGATTCCTAGAACTTGCGACTCCGGACCCTAACAGACCCAGAGACAGGGATCACTTCTGTCTGCAGTAGAATGTGCTGCAGTAGAATCTCTGGGACCCAGAGGTGAAGACACCTTTACCTTGGTTTGATTTTGACCTGGGTCACTCAAAGTGGTGCTCAGGGGCCATTTCTCTCTACCTAGAAGTGTCCCCTAGTGGTACTCAAGGCTCTGTGCTGGTTCAGTAATGGAACCTGGGTTAGCCTTAATAAGGCAGTGCCTTAACCCTCATCCCGAGACTCAGGTGCTAATGGCAATGTGGGAAAAGGGCTGTGTCTCTCTCCCTGTGGTCAGTCTAATCAGTGCTCCTGGATGGGCCTACACCCCACCACTGGGTCTCTGTGTCCCCCTCAACCCAGAGACAAGACTCAGTGACTCAACAGCAGTCGCCATGGAGCCTCGGGCCGTGGGTATGCTGTACTCAGAGTGACCTAGAAGGGAACGGGGTGGAAGAAACTGGGAAGCTGAGACCCCTCCTACGTCAGCCCGGGGCCCACCATGCCTCTGTGCTCCTGAGAGGGGCAGGGGTGAGGGGATTCCCCCAACCTCTCTAAATCCCCTTCCCCTTCCCTCCTAAAGTTGGAGGACACGGCCCTGAGCAGACATTTCAGAGGAGCAGATTCGGGGCTCACCTGACGCCCGGGAGCTGCAGCGGGGCACTGAGGTGTGACAGAAGGTAGGGGGTGTTGCGGTATGAGCTGTAGCACCTGTAGGTCCCGTTATGGGCTGAGGTCAAGGGGTGGAAGGAGAAGCTGCCAGGGGCAAACCGATCTCCATTTTCTGCTTGGACACGCAGCAGGGAGTCGTTCCATCAACTCCTTGACCAGAAGGAAAGTGTCCCCACGCCCTTCTGAGCGACAACAGGGTCATGTTCTCTCCTGGGGACACCGTGGGGCCCAGCCGCACTGAGAGTGTAGGTGTATAGTTGTATTCTCCTAGAGAGGGGAAAGGGCAAGGGGAATCTGTTTTTATTTATTTATTTTTAACCTGGTGATGCTCAGGGGTTCATCAATATACTAGCTCGGCTCTTCACATGCTACCTGTTCGAATGCAAGGTGCCCTCCTAATGGAAAACCAGCAGGACAGTTCTACTGTGCAAGAAGGGAAGACATTCACGACGTCGGCAACTATCACCCCATCTGCCTGTTGTCCGTCATCTACAAGCTGTTTACACGAGTCATCCTGAACAGGATTGGCAGAACACTAGATGAAGGGGCAACTATGCGAGCAAGCCAGCTTCCGGAAAGGATTCAGCACAATCGACCATATACACACAGTAACCAAGCTCATCGAGGTTTGTAGGGAGTACAAGATGCCGCTCTTTCTCACGTTCATTGATTTACAGAAAGCCTTTGATTCTGTGGAGACTGAAGCAGTCATCGAAGCCCTAGACAAACAGGGTGTTCAAACCCAATACATCAAGATCCTTCGTGAGTTGTATTACGGATTCACCACCAGGATCTCACCATTCTACAAAGAAATGATCATTAATGTGAAAAGAGGGGTTCGACAGGGGTGATACCATTTCACCAAAACTCTTCAGCGCCACCCTCGAAAAAATCATGCAACAATTAGAATGGGAAGGAATGGGAGTGAAGATAGATGGTCGGCAACTACACCACCTCAGCTTCGCTGATGACATGGTTCTAATAACACCAAACATTAGCCAAGCGGCACAAATGCTGGCTTACTTCGACCGAGAATGTGGTAAGATCGGTCTACAGCTGAATCTAAAGAAAACTATGTTCATAAAAAATGAACTAGTTCCAGAGGCCCCATTCACTCTCAATGGAACAGACAACTCTGAATACAGCAGTTATGTGTACCTAGGTTGAGAAGTCAACATGATGAACGACCTAAAACCTGAGCTGCGCAGGAAGGAGAGAGCGGCATGGAATGCCTTCAAAGGCATCGAAGAAATAGCTAAAAGAACAAAGAACCTCAGGCTCTGGGCACATCTCTTTGACTCCACCGTTCTCCCTGCATTAACATACGCCTCAGAGACCTGGGCCCTATGAAAGCAGGATGAGAATGCTATTCGGGTCTCCCAGAGAGGAATCGAAAGAGCTATGCTTGGAATATCACTACTCACTCAAGTGAGAGAAGGTATCTGGAGTTCTGACCATCGTCGCTATTCCAGAATCAGGGACACTATCTGTTTGCCAAGGCATCGAAAATCAGATGGGCTGGACATGTAATGCGATTTGGAGACAACCGCTGGACTAGAGCCATTACCGACTGGATCCCACAGGATTCAAAAGATCACGTGGCCGCCCACCTACAAGATGGTCAGACTTTCTTGTAAAGACCCTGAAGGAACGGTTTGAGGCTCTTCATATTCCTGAATCAACCCAGATGTCATTGGGCTACATTGGCACGTGATAGGGTCCGATGAAAATGTTACTGGAGCCTGCTCAAGCAAATTGATGAATAACAGGATTCAAGTGATCAAGTGATGCTCAGGGGTTACTCCTAGCCTGAACTCAGGAATTACTCCAGGCGGTGCTCAGGGGACTATATGGGATGCCTGCGATTGAACCCAAGTTGGCTGCGTTCCAGGCAATGTCCTACCCACAGTACTGCTGCTCCAGCCTGGGACCCAGGTTCTGAGCCAAGTCCCCAGTTCACAGAAAGCGCCCTTTCAGAATTTAGTTTCATTTCCTTTCCTTTTCCTTTTTAAAATGCAGCACTCTGTATTTTTGCTGTATTTTGGAAATGAAGAAGAGTGAGTTCATTAAAAGGAAAACTGAAAACGGGAATGCCTGTATGCTCATCTCCGCCCCTCAATGATGTTCACCATCCTGTCTTTGGGTCTGGGTCTCTGTCCTCCCTCCCTGGGGCCCACATCCTCATCCTCCCCAAAACCCACTCCCTGCAGGGCCCATGCAGAGTCAGGTCCCTGCTGGCACTCGTGACCCCTCACCTGCCACCAGGATGTCCAGGGGTTCACTGGGCTCCGACCACACTGGGGAGACTCCATGTCCCCCATAGCAGTGGTACTGGCCTACGTGGGAGCTGCTCACAGGCCCCAACAGTAAGTCGGCCTGAGAGAGTCCTGGCTGGGGCTGCTGGCCAGGGGTGTTGGGGGACGTCCTGGGCCCCCTCCTTGGACAGAGCAAATCGGTCGTAGCCAGCTTCAGAGCGACACTGGAGGGTCAGGGTGTGTCCTCTGGTCACATAGAGCTCTCTGCGGGCTCAGGAGGGAGGGTCTTTCAGACGCATCTATTGAGAGAGAAGAGGGGACAGAGGACTGGGCCTCCCCCCCCTGTCCTGTCCTGTCCCCAGGGGACACTGTCCTACACTGGACCAGGGCCCCCCAATGCTCTCTCACCCCATCTGCACACATGGGCTCCCCTGGGAAAAGACCCCCAGAGCTGCAAAGCCTGGATGGGACCAGGGGCCTTACCTGAGACCAGGAGCTGCAGGGGGTCGCTGGGATGAGACCACACTGGGTTTATTCCTGAAAAACCCGTAACACCTGATTGTCCTGTTGTGCCCGGGGTCACAGGGCCCACAGAGAACAGAGCCTGATGCTGCCCACTGGGGTGTTGCTGTGGGCTGAGGTTCTGGAGGGTCTCGGATTCTCCCTCCTCAGTCAGAAGGAACCCATTGAATCCCAGCCTTGAGCCACACCTGAGGGTCACAGTCTCTCCCGAGGTCACCACAGGGCCTGGTTGCATGGAGAGGAACAGTTTGCTGAAGGCTTCTAGGAGGCATAAAGGGGTTATAGGTTACAACACACACCTCAGGGACACTGCTGACCTCAGGCCCCTTCCCTGAGGCTGCACCTGAGCCCCCAAGTGAGTCTCACCTGTGACCACCAGCTCCAGGGGCTTGCTAAGACTTGACCAGCCAGCAGGGTTGTAATAGTAACAGTGATAAATCACGGATTCGTGTTCTGCCATGGACGAGACAGAAAATTTGGTCTTGTTCCCAGGCTCCAGTGGGGACTGTCTGGCCCAGGACGATGGGCTTCCCTCTTTATCCAGCCGGAATTCTTCTGCTCCCAGGGACCCCTGACACCACAGGGTCACAGGGTGCCTCCAGGGGATTACTGAGCCTGGCTCAGCCCAGAGGGTGAGACTGGGGAGGGTCCCTGGAAGGAAGCAGAGCCTGGTCACAGACATTCCAGCCCATTCCCAGCTCCCAGCCAGGACCCCTCACACCCGTCCTCTCCCAGAGCCACTATCCCTGTTCCAGTGTGAGGCTCTGTCTGGCACCACACTCACCTGTCTGCTCAGCGGTCCTGGCGCCCACACTCAGCCCTGGAACAGAGACCTTATGAGAGTCTGTCCTGAGGGAATCTTGTCCCAGGGGCACCTTCCACCCTGAGTCCCAGGACCCCTGACCCTGGGCCCTTCAGACTCGGGTCCCCCTGTGGGCTCCACCCAGACAGAGCAAGGCTGTGAGCGGAGGTCATGGCATCTCCTCCTGTTTCAGGCTTGCTGTGGTGGGACTCAGTGCCCCAAAGGACTGACACAGGTTGTGTTCACACACAGCTTGTGCTGTGTGTCACGGGATGTCACATCAGAGCCCCTCAGGAAGGAACTGCCAAGGCCCTCCTCAGGCACTGTTTCAGGGGAGGAACAGAGAGACCCAGCATCCTGAGTGGCCCCTTCCTTGGGGAAGCCCTGGGTCTGTCCTTTCCCCTCACCCGCTGTCCTCCCTTCCTGACCCTCAGCTCTTCCTGGGCCCCTCATGCAGAAAAGGGTTCCAGGGTTCTGCAGTGCCTGGGAAGAGGATGTGCTGTGAGCAGAGACACGGGGGACCCCTGTGGGAGCCCAGGGGGACGCACAGAAAACCAGGTGACTCCTCTCTGCTGGACTGAGGGATCTCCTCGCCCAGACCCCACTTCTTCTTAACTCCATGGGCCCACCTGCAGCTCTGCGCCCCTCCTACCCTCAGCACTTGGCCCCTCGAGGTTCTGCCTGGGTCCTGCTCCATGTGGGGACTATAAGGGACTGACACGTCCCTCCTACACCAGGGACCACAGCCGTGACCCTTCTTGAAGGTTGTTTCATCCTTGGTGTCCTGGTGTCTTAAGCCCCCACTGTGGGATCAGTGTGCGGACCTGGGTGGTCACAGAAGGAGGAGTCAGTGGGGGGCAGGAAGGCAAGGGTCTGACTCACTGGGGATGTGGTTGCCCCTACTCTGGCCACTATCATTTACTATAGGCCTCAAGCTCGTGCACCGGTATTGTAGGAGGCCAAACTCTCGACTTAGTTGAGTCACAGACATGGCCAGGCCGCCCTGCGGAAACATCGCTGAGTGGGTCTGGCGTCATAGGACGCTTGCCCTGAATGATCTCTGGCCCTGACACAGACACTGGCAGGCCTTGGGGTCTAGTCTGTCCGCACAGAGGCTCCCCTGCCCATTAAATGCTACCACAGGACTGGAGCAGCTGCCCTGGAGTCCCCCAGCGGGACAGCCTGGGGCCCCTCTCAGATCTGCTGTGGGAGCAGATGCTTCTGGCAGGACCTGCAGACAGTCAGTCATGACGCAAGACCCCAGTCCTGCCTTTAGGGCCCCCACTTGGAATCAGAGACCGAGCAGGTGAGGGAAGTTGTTTAACTTCTGCATTAGGAGAGTATCTTAGGGCAGAATGTGGGTCGGGTTCTAGTACAGCCTGTCTTTTTATTCCTCCTTCTTGGGTACCACAAGGCGGTGCTCAGGGCTGGCTCCTGAGTCTGTGGTCACTGGCAGGGATCAGGGGACCCTCCTTGTGCCGGGCATCAAATCCGGGTTGACTGCATGAAGGACCAGCGCGGGCCCCTGCAGTTCCCTCCTCCCCAGTCACCGTCTCGTTCCCGAAACTCTCCGTGTCCTCAGCTCCTTCCTGCTCCGGGCCCCTACTCGGCCCCCCCATACCCCCACCTGAGAAAACACTCCCCCCCCCCCCGCTCCAGTCCCTCACTGTCCAAATGCTGCAGGTTGCTTGGAGTGTCCAGGGTAGGCCCTTGTCCTGCTTTCCCCTGGACACACTGCATGTCCTTGGTGCCCACCACCTTGGGATGCTGACCCCCATCATTGCCCGCAATGCCACATCCGATTGCCCCTCCAGAACGGTGGCTCCTGGTCTTGCTCTCCTTCTGGACTAGTCTTGGTGCCTGTTCTGGAACCTTCCACTGCAGAGCAGTTTCTCAGCTCACATTAACTTCATGAACCTACCCTAACAGCTCACTTCGTCATCAACAGTGCGACCTGGAGTCTGGCTTGTCCCTCCTGGTCCCTGAGCCTGTGATGTGGACATGTGGGCCCTGGTGAAGCCGGACCGCTGTGGGCCACACTAGACTCAGGGTCTCCCAGCCCCCAGCCCCAGGAGGCACGACACCCTCATCCTATGCTCGCTTAAAGCACCTTTATTTCTAGCTTGTTGGCAAGGAGCTTAGCAACCTTTTGGGACCCATTCAGGGGGCAGACACAGGGAGGTCCTATCCCAGGGAGTGTGGGAGCGTCCACAAGGACAGACAACACAGTAGGATTCATGCAGCTCACAGACAACTCCAAGGTTAATTGGGGCCACATAGCACTTACCCTGGGGGGCTCACAGACACATCAGGTTTATTAGGGCTCACACAGCATCACATCATCCTTGCAGACAGCTGTTGTTCTGAAGAAACGAATATTGCAGGCACTGTTGTTCAGGACAATCTTCCTGCTGTCAGGGTAACCTGGTCCCTGACATAAGGAGACCCCGGGCAGGGAATGTCTCCCGAGAGGGCAATTCCCCTTCTGGAAAGTGGGAGAGCGAGAGGCTGAAAGCCTGGGACAGGCAGTTCGACTGGGACAGCATCATGGCGGTGGCGGCAGCGGCGGCAGCGGCAATACATGCGGCAGAGCAGATACCAGCTTTCCCCGTTGAACCCCCCCTGCATTCCACGGACCATGAGAGCGATTTCCGTCCCTTAGTCCACCATCCCGTTAGAGCCTCAGAAGAACCCAGAGAAACTCCCCACACCTTGCTGGCAACAATCTTCACCATCCACACTCCGCAGCTCGGAAGATCTCCACCCAAGAGATTAAGCCAGTCTCCAGCCCGGCTTGTCAAAAACCCAGCCTACAAGGACCCACCCCCTTCAGAGACCTGCCCTTCAGAGGAGAGTATTTCAAGCCCAGGAATGATTGAACCACAGATGCAGATACACCCGGCAGAGCAGATACCAGCTTTTCCCCACTGGCGCGCCCCTCTGGGACCGCGCAATTTACCTCCAAATTACCATGAATATTCTACCCACCCCTCTGAGAGAGCCTCACAAGGTAATGAGAGTATAGTGCCCACACGGCAGAGCCTGGCAAGCTATCCGATGCGTGTTCGATATGCCAAAACCAGTAACAAAAATGTTTATTTACCTGACCCTGAAAGAGCCCTTAATACGTCAGCAGTAAGAAAGGCGAACAAGCAGTGCCTGATAAAATTTCACGGCCAACCTAGACTGCCAAAAGAAGAAGGACTAAAATGCTTGTTTGTATTTCAATGCACATTACCTGGCATCGGAAGCATATATCGAGGATCTGATCGTCGCAAGCAAAAGATCAAGTACGACATCTTTGGTCTGACTGAGACGAGGAGGCGCCAGTCGCATCATGCTGTATTTGACACTTGAGAAGAATTGTTCCTTGGAACATGCGTCGATAGAGGCATCGGTGGCATTGGTGTCCTTGTCAATACGAACATGGCCGTCAACATTGATTCATTTGAATGCCTAACAAACCGAATAGGACAATTACACTTGAAGAGATGTGGCCCCATGCCAGCAATTTCTATCTTCATTGTAACGCACAAACATCTGCATACAAGAAAGATGAAATTGAATAATTCTACATGGAACTGGAGGAGTTCTACAAAAAAGATCACACCTCCTACAAATCATAGTCAGTAATTTTAATGCCAAGATAGGACTGAGAAGATCGGCTGAATAACTCCACATCGGGACCCATGGCCTAGAATGGAACAAACAGGTGAGAGACTATCTGAGTTCATCATGTCCTCCAAGACCATTCATGGGAACTCACAGTTCCAGAAGGCTGAAGCGAAACTTTAGACATGGGAATCTCCTGGTGGACTGTTCCACAATGAAATTGACCTCATCATCTTCAATTGATGGTTTTGTCTGACCGATGTTGATGTTGACCCCAAATTTTAAACAGGATTGGACCACCATCTCCCTTCGTGCAAAATTCTAATTCACGCAATGGGGAGAAGAGGCTGCAATGTTTAAGAAGAGAACTCCCAGAACGACCAGCAACTGGGAACTCTTTGGCACCATTGCAGCAACATGGGAAGATACCATCATTGATGACATCGATGAAGAATACAACTGACTGGTTCAGCACCTCCATGATTGTGCATAGAATGCTGAGAGAGAGAGAGAGAGAGAAGGACACAAAAGGATGCCTGTCTTCAGAAACTCTCGAGCTCATTCACCAAGGTGGCAAGGTGCGAGCCTCAGCCCGACCAAATGCTAATGTCCAAGCTTGCAAAAGCAGTGCAGAGAGTGATAAAGGAAGACCTCAAAAACAGAAGAGGAGATATACTGGAAGATGCAGCAGAAGCTGGGAAAAGCATTCAAACTGCCCGCCTGTCCTTCGCCAACTATAAGACCAAGATGACCGCCCTCCGATGCCCTGATGGATCTATGACATCTTCCAGAAAGGCAATGGAGAAGATTATGCATGACTTCTACTCAGATCTCTTTGATAGCCACGTCCACCTGCCCACATACCAAATTCCACATGATGGATATGACATTCCCAATGTTCTCTCCCGTCTGAAATCCGACATGCCATTTCATCTGTAAAGAAGGGAACAGCACCAGGCCCAGACAAAGTCAGACCTGAACACCTGAAGAATCTGCCTTCGGTACTCATCAATACACTGGCTCAGCTCTTCACGCTCTATCTGTCTGAATGCAAGGTGTCCTCCCAATGGAAAACCAGCAGGACAGTTCTACTGTTCAAGAAGGGAGACATTCACGATGTCGGCAACTATCGCCCCATCTGCCTGTTGTCCGTCATCTGCAAGCTGTTCACTCGAGTCATCCTGAACAGGATTGGCAGAACACTAGATGAAGGGCAACCATGTGAGCAAGCTGGCTTCCAGAAAGGATTCAGCACAATCGACCATATCCACATGGTAACCAAGCTCATTGAGGTTTGTAGGGAGTTCAAGATGCCGCTCTGTCTCAAGTTCATTGATTTAAAGAAAGCCTTTGATTCTGTTGAGACTGAAGTGGTCATCGAAGCCCTAGCCAAACAGGGTGTTCAAACCCAATACATCAAGATCCTTCGTGAGCTGTATTACGGATTCACCACCAGTATCTCAACATTCTACAATAAAGAGATCATTGATATGAAAAGAGGGGTTCAGCAGGGTGATACTATTTCACCAAAACTCTTCAGCGCCACCCTTGAGAACATCATAAGACAATTAGAATGGGAAGGAATGGGAGTGAAGATAGATAGTCAGCAACTACACCACCTCAGTTTTGCTGATGACATGGTTCTAATAACACCAAACATTAGCCAAGCGGCACAAATGCTGGCTTACTTCGACCGAGAATGTGGTAAGATCGGTCTACAGCTGAATCTAAAGAAAACTATGTTCATAAAAAATGAACTAGTTCCAGAGGCCCCATTCACTCTCAATGGAACAGACAACTCTGAATACAGCAGTTATGTGTACCTAGGTTGAGAAGTCAACATGATGAACGACCTAAAACCTGAGCTGCGCAGGAGGAAGAGAGCGGCATGGAATGCCTTCAAAGGCATCGAAGAAATAGTTAAAAGGACAAAGAACCTCCGGTTCTGGGCACATCTCTTTGACTCCACCGTTCTCCCTGCATTAACATATGCCTCAGAGACCTGGGCCCTACGAAAGCAGGATGAGAATGCTATTCGGGTCTCCCAGAGAGGAATCGAAAGAGCTATGCTTGGAATATCACGCCTCACTCAAGTGAGAGAAGGTATCTGGAGTTCTGACCTCTGTCGCTATTCCAGAATAGGGATGCTGTCTCATTTGCCAAGGCATTGAAAATCAGATGTGCTGGACATGTAATGCGATTTGGAGACAACACTGGACTAGAGCCGTTACTGAATGGATCCCACAGGATGTCAAAAGATCACGTGGCTGCCCACCTACAAGATGGTTAGGTGTCAAGGCCCTGAAGGAACGGTTTGAGGCTCTTCATATTCCTGAATAAACCAGATACCATTGGGCTACATTGGCACGTGATAGGGTCCAATGGAAATGTTACTGGCGCCCACTCAAGCAAATCGATGAATCACGGGATTCAAGTGATCAAGTGATCAAGTGATCACA
>JAJIBD010024119.1:0-27500 GCA_021461705.1 Cryptotis parvus
AGCACCAGGCCCAGACAAAATCAGACCCGAACACCTGAAGAATCTGCATTCAGTACTCATCAATACACTGGCTCGGGTCTTCACATGCTACCTGTCCGAATGCAAAGTGCCCTCCCATTTGGAAAACCAGCAAGACAGTTCTACTGTTAAAGAAGGGAGATATCCAAAACATTGGCAACTATCGTCCCATCTGCCTGTTGTCTGCATTCTACAAGATGTTCACTCGAGTCATCGTGAACAGGATTGGCAGAACATTAGATGCAGGGCAACCATGTGAGCAAGCTGGCTTCTAAAAAGGATTCAGCACAATCGACCATATCCACATGGTAAATAAGCTCATTGAAGGGTGTAGGGAGTTCAGGATGCCACTCTGTCTCATGTTTATTGATTTAAAGAAAGCCTTTGATTCTGTGGAGACTGGAAGCTTTCATCGAAGCCCTAGCCAAACAGGGCGTCCAAAGCCAATACATCAAGATCCTTCGTGAGCTGTATTATGGATTCACCACTAGGATCTCAACATTCTACAACGAAGTGATCATCAATGTCAAAATAGGGGTTCGACAGGGTGATACCATTTCACCAAAACTCTTCAGTGCCACCATTGAGAACATCATGCAACAATTAGAATGAGAAGGAATGGCAACTAAACCACCGCCGCTTCGCTGATGACATCGTTCTAATAACACGGAACATTAGCCAAGTGGCTCAAATGCTGGCTGACTTCGACCGAGAATGTGGAAAGAGAGGTCCACAGCTGAATCTCAGCAAAACTATGTTCATGAAAAATGAACTAGTTCCAGAGGCCCTATTCACTATCAATGGAAAACAAACATCTCTGAATGCAGCACTTATGTTTACCTAGGTTGAGAAGTCAACATGATGAACGACCTAAAACCTGAGCTGCACAGGAGGAAGAGAGAGCAGAATCGAATGCCTTCAAAAGCATCGAAGAAATGGCTAAAAAGACAAAGAACCTCCGGCTCCTAGCACATCTCTTCAACTCCACCATTCTCCCAGCATTAACATAAGCCTCAGAGACCTGGGCCCTACAAAAGCAGGATAAGAATGCTATTCAGGTCACCCAGGGAGGAATCGAAAGAGCTATGCTTGGAATATCATGCCTCACTCAAGTGAAAGAAGGAATCACGAGCTCTGACCTCCATTGCTGTTCCAGAGTCAGGGACACTGTCTAGTTTGCCAAGGCATCGGAAATCAGATGGGCTGGACATGTAATGCTATTTGTAGAGGACCACTGGACTAGAGCTGTTACTGACTGGATCCCACGGGATGTCAAAAGATCACATGGCCGCCCACCTACAAGATTGTCATACTTCTTCGTCAAGACCCTGAACAAACTGTTTGAGGCTCTTTGTATTCCAGAACAACCAGATGCCATTGGGCTACACTGGCACATGATAGGGTCAAATGGAAATATTACTGACTCCTGCTCGAGAGCAAATCAATGAATAATGGGATGACAAGTTATCAAGTGATAAAGTGATGAATATAAAAGTAGGGATGTGTTTCCACTGTGTGTTTTTGGCCTCCCGGGTATATTCCCAGGAGTGATATGACTAGGTCAAATGGGAGTTCAATTTCTATTATTTGGAGAAATGTCTTTATTTTTTTCCAAAAGGCTGTACCAGTGGAAATTTCCACCAACAATGGATGAGTCCCGCCTATAATGCAGTCTCCCCTGCATCCAAGCCAGCACTTAGTATTCTTGCTCTTTTGGATATGTGCCAGTCTTTGTGGTATAAAATGATATCTCATTGTTGTTTTGATTTGCTTCTCTCTGATGATTAATGATGATGAGCATTTTTTCATATGTCTTTGACCATTCAAATTTCTTCCTTGCTGAAGTTTTTGTTCATTTCCTTCTCCCCATTTTTTGATGGGGTTAGTGTTTTCTTCTTTTACCAGTGCCTTATATATCCTTGATATTAACCCCTTATTGGATGGGTTTGGGTGAATATTCTTTCCCATTCTGTGGACTGTCTTTGTATCTTGGTCACTGTTTCTTTTGAAGTTCAGAAGCCTTCTAGCTTCATGCAGTCCCATATGTTTATCTTTTCTTCTAGCTGTTTTGTTAGTGGTGTTTCTTCTTTGAAGATATCTTTAGCTTCAATCTCGTGGAGGGTTTTCCTATATTTTCTTCGAGGTACTTTATGGGTTCAGGTCTGATATTGAGATCTTTAATCCATTTTGATCTGAGTTTTGTGCATGGTGATAGACAGAGGTCTAAATTCATTATTTTACATGTAGCTGCCCAGTTTTCCCAGCACTACTTGTTGAAGAGGTTTTCCTTGCTCCATTTCATACTTTTTGCTCCTTTATTGAAGATTAATTGTTCATGTATTTGAGGCTGGTTTTCAGGATACTGAACTCTGTTCCATAGGTCCACAGGTCTATTTTTATTCCAATACCATACTGTTTTAATTATAACTGCTTTGTAGTAGAGTTTGAAGTTGGGAAAGGTGATGCCTCCCCATCTTCTTTTTCCTAGGATTGCTTTAGCTCTCTGTGGGGTTTATTATTCCATACAAATTTCAAAAGTGTTTGGTCAATTTCTTTGAACAATGTCATGGGTATCCTTATAGGGATGACATTGAATCTGTAAAGTTCTAGGGAGTATTACCATTTTGACAATGTTAATTCTTCCGATCCTTGAGCTTGGAATGTGTTTCCAGTTCCTTCTGTCCTCTTTTATTTCTTGAAGTAATGTTTTGTAGTTATCTTTGTAGAGATACTTTATGTTCTTCGTCAAACTGTTTCCTTGGTATTTAATTTTCTGTGTCACAATTGTGAATGGGATCGTGTTCTTAATATCTCTTGCCACTCTTTCATTATTTGTATATAGGAAAGCCACTGACTTTTGGATATGGGTTTTGTACCCTGCCACTCTACTATAAGTGTCTATTGTTTCTAGGAGTTTTTGTAGAGAGTTTATGTTCTCTAGTTATAATGTCATCTGCGAATTATTATCATTATTACCTTCTCAGTGGCATTCACACCAAGCAGTTATCAATGGCTAACTCCAGGCTCTGCATTTGGAAATCACTAGCATTAGAGATCAAAGCACAGTATATGGTTCTGGGGATTGAAGCTGAGTCAGCTTCATGCAAGGCCGCACTTACCTGCAGTACTTTCTCTCTGGCCAGACTGGCTTGATAATTTTGTATAGAGCATTAATTTAAGTTTTTTTTTAAAGTAATAAAAAGCTCCAAAGTAGCAAAGCTATTATAGTAAAATAAAAATAAGTGCACAATTGAAGAGTGAGGAAAACATTTTAAGATTAAGAATATACAGGTAGTTGTTAGAACCTTTCAGAGGCTAAAACGGGACATAGAAATTGTAATGGTTCTTCATGTTTATAAAGTATATTCTTCAAGTATAGCACTTATATATGACTTAGTATAGGTAATGAATGTAGCTTCAATGAATAGAATATTCCTGTCTAGGAATAACTTGAAAATCAAACTGACTCAGTACATAAAATGTAAATCATATTTTGAAGCATGACAGAACAATAACTACATTGTGATATTGACCATTTAGCAAATACCATGTCTTAAAGGATGTTTAAATCTATTTTTACCAAGTAAAGCAGTGATGCAGATTTGAGCTAAGTGAACAGGAAAAAATTACTGGTGACTGGATCTGGAAGTATTGATTATTTTTTAGACAGCATGAAAGTTGTTGAAAAGAGACTAAACCAAGAAAACTGAGCTTTGCTTTCTCTCTTGGTACTTCAACACTTTCCCAGACATTCCTTTTCCTTTTTGAGAATATTTAAGATTATAGGTATGCACTGAGTTCACAAATGCTGCTGGAAACATTTATTATAAAGGACAGTAATAGTCAAGAAAAGCATGGTATAAGACAGATTTCTTAAACGAATAACATGTATTCAAATCTTTGTTGAAGAAATGACTAGAATGTGCGCCTCTTACCCCAAATATTCATTTTAGGATTTAATAATCTTTTTTTCTCTTTGTTCTTCTCTCTTCTACATTTCTTGTGTTTCTCAAGTTTGGTTTATAGTAATAGTACTTGGGTTCCTGATTTAGCCAATTTGTTTTAATTCTCTGCATAGATATTTATAAATGTAATAAACTTCCCTATTCTGGCAGTTTGTATAAAATATATAGTCATGCCTTAGGATGGTGATTCTTTTTTATCCACAGATGATATGAGCGTGTAAGTTCATGTGTCTGCACAATATATTGAGAGACCGAATGTGGGAAGATGTTCTAATCATTACTGAGAAAAGCAGGATACTTCATTTATAAGGAAAACAGAAAACTTTATGAAGCTGAAATTAAGCTTTGTAATAAAGTATGTTTTCAACATGCTAAAGTTCATAAAAATTCTAAGTATATTATGAAATTAAAACCTTGTTAAATAGTTACTGCACAGTATAGAGAAGTAAACTGTGGACTCAGTTTACAAAGTCAGCAGAGAGTTTGTCAAATACATTTTATAGAGCAAGTATATTTTCCTGAACTTGGATTTGCTTTGTGGTTAATTCAATTCAGGCTTAATGGACTTCTCAGTGTTTGATTTTGGTCTGTGTGAAAATCTGCAAAGTAATTGGATAAAATTCTAGAGTGGCTGATAGAAAATAAGTCTGGTGTGCATCAAATCTTGTCAGGTTCAGATTAGAACTGACCCTCTCTTTAGGGTCACATTTTCCAAGTCTCACACCATTTTATAAGAGTCACTGTGCATGAAATTATACAATGTGGAGTTTTAGAAAATATCTCCCTGGTTGTTTTTGTGGCAAGGGAGTCCAGAGAGTAAAGTGATTTTCGGCCCTTTGAGTTTTATTACTTTCTGAAGGAAGAAAATTTTGTTAGGGCCAGTTTTCAAGTTTAACAGTTCATCAGCCCATAATTGCACTCATTATTACTGTGACCAGCTTTATATTGGAGCTTGATTAATAACGATGTGCACTTCAGTAACACTTTCCATTAAGTGGCACTAATTACACTGTAACTGCTGTTCAACAACCAAGCAAGTATAACTACAATGTCATTTTTATGAAGCCAGATTTGCTCATAAGGGTCCTCTTACAGCTCTAATATTGGAGTGAAGTAGTTGAAAGTATGGTGCCAAAGTTCCTGTTACATTAAACCCTAAAGAGAATGAAATCATGACATTCTGGGCTTCTTCCTGGTAGAAGCTTTGATGTAGACTTAATAAAGCATCTTTGAAATATAATGAATAGGAATTATCAGCTTGGAACTATTTGGGGACCTAGTAATCCAATATTTAATACAAAAACATAAACTTTGCTATGAAAACATAGACTTGGCCGAAATCTTCTATTTACCAATTAATTTCTTTGATTATTAGCAATGTGCTTGGACTCTCTGAAATTAATCCATGTATATATACATATATATGTATATGTGTGGATACATATGTATATATATATTCATAATGGCTCCCATATTTTTTTCTGAACAGTTATGTATGAAATACTTGGTAAGAATGCCTAATTTGGTTGACTGATATATAGTTTTTTAGTTTTATATAAAGATGTATTCTTTCTGTTCATTCTACCAATAGCAGTAAAGAATGATCATTACAATAAATTTCCTACTAAAATTAAATTACTAATAATTAAAACATATGCACACAATAGGGTGAGTGGTCATTTGGACATTGGTAGGGGGAGCAGTTATTCTTTTTTTTTTCTTTATTTGGGTCACCCAGGTGCTTCTCAGGTGTTATTCCTACCTCTGCACACTCAGGAGTTACTCCTGGAGGTGCTCAGGGTTCCATATGGAATTCTGGGGATGGAATCTGCTTAAGAGGCAAACACCCTGCCTCCTGGGGTTTGGAGTGATAGTCCAGTGGGTAGGGACATTTGCCTTGCATGCAGCCGACCAGGGTTCAATCCCCAGCATCCCATATGGTCCCCCACACAGTGGCAGGAGTGATTCCTGAGCACAGAGCCAGGAGAAACCCTGAGCATCACTGGCTGTGACCCAAAAAGAAAAAAAAAAAACAAATAAAACACCCTGCCTTCTGTACTATCACTCTGGTCCCGGAAATAGATAAACTGATGGTGGCAGGGTTGCTGTGGGTAAGAGACATACACAAAATCTATAACAGTAATATAAATAGTAATAATTCAATGAAAATTGTTAAGGAAAACATTAAACAAGAACTTGTACAAAAGTAAAGAGAAAAGGTTTAAACTCTAAAAGGAAACAATGCAAATTAATCACAATTCTTTTTAAAAACCCAGGAAACTACAAAAGGAATGGGATTGAATTTTTATTTTTATTTATTTATTTATTTTATTTTTTGCTTTTTGGGTTACACCCAGTGATACTCAGGGGTTACTCCTGGCAGTGCTTGGGGGACCATATAGGATGCTAGGGATCAAACCCGGGTTGGTCGCATACAAGGCAAACGCCCTACCCACTGTGCTATCACTCTGGTCCCTAAATTTTATTTACTGGGGGTGCAATGTAGAATTTTATTTACAGAGGGATGCTATGAAGAAGGCAAATAATATGTACAAGTTGGTATAAAAATAGATACCATAAATAAACAATATGGAGAACTATGTCAGAGAGAGAGAGAGCATCTATTAAGAATAGTTTTTTTTTTAAGTTACTAATCCTGGTTCTTCCATATTTATTTCATACCACGAAAATTAAAGTTCTATAGAATAAATTGTTGCACTATCAGAGAAGGAACCGTTTTTTTTCCTTTTCTTATATTTTTTGAAGAGAACCAACAGGGAATGCAAAGAATTCCAGGGCTGATAGTATCTTGGTTTTCAGATAATTTATTTAAAAGTGAGTGGTGATATTTCTTATAAGAGCCAGTTGAAATTACAATTCTTGCAAGGAATCTATTTGGTGGAGAGAAAGTTAGATCAAACTGAGAGAAGTATAACTTTATATACTGATATGTTTTCCAATTATTTTTTATTGAATTCTTTAATTTTAAATCTGTGATGTGCTCAAAAAGATCACCTTATAAGTAGCTCTATAATATATATTATATTCTAGAGCTTGGAGTGAAAAGTATTATCCAAGAAACCTGGAGTTATAATCAGTTCCTTGATGAAAACAAATGAAATGAAAGCAGAAATGAAACAATTGAAAAGTGATAGGAAAAGCATAACTTCTTTCCAGTCATTTTCTAATGACATTAGAGTTATTGTTGGTTCCCAACTATATAATATGATAATTTAGTAACAAGGCATGTTCAATTTAAAGGATAGTAATGATTGAGTTAATGCCAAGAGGCAAGGAAATTCGGTGTAATGAAAATCTTTCAGGATTATGAGCTTATTTTCAGCTGATTTTTAGGGATGGGCTCTTTCTACATGCTAGCATTCCTGATTAATAGCTGTTGAGCACCAGTAATTAGGCAGTTGGCTCCACATTTTCTGTTGTAATAAATTCTTAACTTTTGCTTAAACTTGTTGAAAGGGCTTTCATATTTCCCTTCAAAGAAAAAATTTGTGAACTTCTATTTATTTAAAAATACAGAACTCTGAGGAAATTATAGGTTCCCATAGGACTGATATTTGATGGAAAAAGGGTCACATCAGCAAAAAACAAAACAAAGCTATAAATATGCAGAAAGATAGAGACCCCAGTTCCTTATTAAAAAAGAGAATCCAACACCTGTTCAGACATTGGAGAATCACATTATTTATATAGTTCAGGTAGAACATTTAATCTGTGCCTTAAATTTAGTTATCTGTAAATATGATAAATTACTTCACAGAATGGTACGCAATGCATATTCTTTAAAATAATGTGCCTAATATGCCTATTTAGACAGGCATTCTTTAAGAATTATATAGTGTAAAGACTTTTCTAGTGCACTTATGATATCTCATTCCAAATAATTAATTTAAAAAATAGTAGTAGCTGAAGATGTGGCTCTAATGATGGATCGTAATTTACATGTGTGTGAAGACCTGAGTTCTATCCTCAGCCCCACCTGACTATGCAAACATGACAGGGATGGCCTTTGGGTTCCTCAAGATTGCTGGATATAGCCCGTGTAACAAAACAAAATTATAAAAACATCTTAAAGATGAACATTTTAATGGTCAATTTATACTTAAAATATAGTCTTTATAAAATTAGTTTAAATAATATTTATCATGAAAATACAAAGTGAATGTATTGGGTAAACTGATATCTTCAGAGAGTGATTTGGTAGCAAACAAACTTCATACAAGATAGGACAGCAAAGAGAACGGACACCCCACCCGTGAAGGCTGAACTGTTGTGGATGTGTTGACAGATTACAATTGCATAACTTTAGTATTAATACTTTATTTTTTTAAGTATTTTACTATACCATCATGAGAGAAACAATTACAAAGATGTTCATATTTGAGTTTTTAGTCATACAGTGTTCCAGCACTCATCCCTCCACCAGTGCCCATCTCCCACCACCAACGTCCCCAGTTCACTCTCCCCTCCCCCCAGCCTGCCTCCATGAAAGCCTCTTTATTTCTTTCCCTTTCTCTCTATCTTTTTATCTTTTCCTTCCCTTCCAGATTGAGAGTTACAGAACATACATTAAAGGGTTGTCATGTGTATCTTTTGCCTGTATTTTAGCTTAGTTCTAGGTTGGTATTAGTACTTTTGACAAATGTTAGCACACTGTTCCATTCTCTGTCTTACCTAGTCTCTGAGTCCCACACATTGTGATAATTTCCACCTTTGACAAGACCTCCTGATCCATGTTTAACTTGACCATGGATATTTGTATTATAATATGTACATATATGTTTATGTCGTGCAAATAAATGCAGTCATTCTGTATCTGTCTCTCTCCTTCTGGCTAATTTCACTCAATATGATCTCCATGTCCATCCATTTATAGACAAATTTCATCACTTGATCACTTAATCACTTGACATCCCATTATTCATCGATTTGCTCGAGCAGGCACCAGTAATATTTCCATTTGACCCTATCGTGTACCAGTGTAGACCAATGGCATCTGGCTGCCTCAGGAATACATAGAGCCTCAAACCATTCGCTCAGGGTTTGACGAAGAAGTCTGACCATCTTGTAGGTGGGTGGCCACTTGATCTTTTGACATCCCGTGGGATCCAGTTAGTAACAGCTCTAGTCCAGTAGTCATCTCCAAGTCGCATTACATGTCCAGCCCATCTGATTTTCGATGTCTTGGCAAATGAGACAGCGTCCCTGACTCAGTAACAGCGATCGAGGTAGGAGCTCCGGATTCCTTCTCTCACTTGAGTGAGGCGTGATATTCTAAGCATAGCTCTTTCGATTCCTCTATGGGAGACTGGGATAGCATTCTCATCCTGCTTTCGCAGGGCCCGGGTCTCTGAGGCGTATGTTAATGCAGGGAGAATGGTGGAGTTGAAGAGATGTGCCCGGAGCTGGAGGTTCTTTGAGTTCATGCTTCCTCCTATCTTCTGCCCTTTCCCTCTGGCAACAAGCATTGTTTAGATTCTGCTGTACCTTGGAAATTTGTTTGCTTTCATTGTTCATATTCCACATGTAATTTAAACCATCTGGAAATTGTCTTTCATTTCTTGCCCTATTTCACTTGGCATGATCACCTCATTTTAGGGCTTATCCAAGGCAGTTTATTTGCAACTTCTTATTTTTTGAGGTGGGCTGATTTCGCAATGACTTCCCTGTCATTTATGCTTTCTCTGTGTCCTAAGATATATGAGAGCTTGTGGTTTTATTTTGTAGTTATTCAGCTGATTTTTAACTTTTTCTTTGATTTCTTCCTTTACCCAAATTTAGTCATCATATTTAGTCGTCACATTGGAGGTTTTTCCAGTTTCCTTTCTGTTATTGATTTCTGTTTTCATACCACTGTAATTATAAAAGATGCTTTATATGATTCCAATCTTAGTTTTTATATTAGTAATTTTTGTGTCCTGACATAGGATGTTTTTCTGAAGCCTGATGTAGTTGAGAAGAATCCATACTCATTTCCTATGGGAAGGAGGTTCTATACATGCCCATTATGTCACCCATCTCTCTGTTGACTTCTTGTAATGCTGTTATTTCATTGTTTCTTTGTTTGGTGATTTGTCCATTGTGGGAGAATTGAGATTTTAAAAACTTTCTGTATGGCTATTTATGTCACTCTTGACCTCTGCTTATATGTATGCCATGTATTTAATTAGTTCTCCTATACTGACTCAAAATATGTTGATGATTCAAATCTCATTGATAGAATGACCCCCCCATCAATAAAATTCATTTTTTGTCAACTTCCTTTGTTTGAAATTGTACTTCATCAGACATAAGGAAGCCCTCTATTGTTCTTCACTCTGCTAATATTGGCTGGCTATGACCATCACTCAGAAGCTACATTTTTCTTAAATTCTGCAGTGATTCATATGCATACAAGGTACTACTTCATTATCTACCCATTAATTCTTTTGGTTAATGTCTTCATACTGTTCAAATTTACTGATTATTGATGTGTAGGGCCTAGTTGGTGCCATCCTATCTTTTGTTTTCTGGTTGTTGCATCTTCTGTTTTTGTAATATCTGTTCTTTTTCTGGGGAGGGGGTCACACCTGACAATGCTCAGGGGTTACTCCTGATCTACACTCAGGATTTACTCCCTGGTGGTGCTTGAGCGGACCATATGGGATTCCGGGAATTGAACCTGGGTCGGCCGAGTGCATGGCAAATGCCCTACCTGCTGTGCTATTGATCCGGCCCCTATATCTGTTCTTTTTTTCTCTTGTTATCTTCTGTAAATCCCATAATCTTATTATTTACCCTACTAACATAATCTGATATTTCTTGTATATGGTCTTCAATTTTCTATAATCTTATTTTTTTATGTTTTTCTTTGCGTCATCACATCATTCTTTTTGTTGTTGTTGTTGTTGCTCACTGAGAGTGTTTTTTCTTTGTCTCAAGTTTGAAGTTTGTCTTTTCTGCTAGGCATGCTCAGGCTCCCAAGTACTACTTAGGTCCTGGCACCCCTACAGTTAAGTCTTAGTTGATCAGGGAGAGGTTCAATCAATGGTGCTTGGAAAAGCTTAAGGACAATATGGTGCAGAGGATGAAATGCACATGAGTCATGTGTATTGCTCCCAAGTACTATCTTTTTAGCTCAAGTATCTAATATTCTTCTATGTGGGCTGAAATTTCCTGCAATGACTTCTTTATATCTAAGTGCTATATATGTTATTTTTCATATCTTCAACTAATTTAAAAAAAATTATGCTCTTGAACTTCTTTTCTGATATTTTGTACCTGTTTATCTGTGTGTTATTGAGATTCCTTAACACTTTTATGTTCAATGTGATGTGCTTTCCACTATGAGGACCTATGGAGGTTCGCCAGTTAAGACAGATTTACTATGGAGTCTGAAATTGGGTGCACTACCTAGTACTCTACCGTCATTTGCCACAATCCATTCATTTTTAAGAGCTAGAAAGGATGATGTGAACTGAAGAGAATGATGGAGAATTTTTGTGAATTCAATAAAGTTTTGTAGTTCATTCCCAACAAATGGAGAAATTACTGGTTCCTACTTGAGCAAATTGATGAAAATGGGAAGACAAGTGAAACAAGTGATACAAGTTGCACCTAATTAATGTCCGCAATGTTATTTCTTTTGCATTGTTCTATAGCTTTAGATTTTTTAGTTTATCTTGGTAAATCCTTGGTGGGCATTTTCAGAAGTTCACACTTTCCACCATTCTATCAATCATATTGTTTTTACAGCATTTCTATATCTTTATACAATTATATATGACACATAACAATATATTCATTTATATTACATATATTATGTGTATAACTATATGTCCCCTGAGCACTACCAGGAATGACCCCCGAGCAAAGAAACTAGGGTGAGCACAAAGCACGCCCAGCTCCACCGCGAATGGCCCTAAATGCCCAAAAAGAAACAAAGCTGTATCATAATATATACTCAAAGTAACAACCAAGAAAGATAACAACAAAATGGAGGAAAGAAATACTGATGATAATGAATAAAATAGACAACAAAAACAAAATAGAAAATATACAAAGTCATAAAAACAGTACATCCTGGGCAAGAATTCATCAAGAACAAAAGAAGGAAGCCAAGGCACCAAGAAGCAGAGCTAGAAATGAAAGACCTCCTAATGGCACTAGAGACAGCATGACGAACGCAGGCCAATAAACTTGAAAAATCAGATGAAATAGACAACTAAAAAAGTATGTCGGGTCGGAGCGATAGTCCAGAGGGTAGGGCGTTTGCCTTGCAGGCGGCTGGCCAGTACCAGCCCAGTGGCCCGGTTCGATCCCGGGCATCCCGCTTATCCCCAAGCACTGCCAGGAATGATTCCTGAGTGCAGAGCCAGGAGAAACCCCCTGAGCATTGCTGGGTGTGATCCAAAAAAGCAAAAAAAAAAAAAAAAAAAAGGTATAATGTCAAAAGTAAAGCAAAAATCTGAATAAATCTGTCAAGATGAGCAGAAACGGTTTAAAACTTTGCAAACAAGAGATCTAATAGCTTCTCAACAAGGTTTTTAGGCCTATTGTGTTTGGGAGGCCCCCTAAATACTGAAAAATAAAGTAACTGAAAGAGCTAAAAGCACGTGACAGTGCCATTCACTCTGATTAACTTTTTTTTTTTTTTTTTTTGCTTTTTGGGTCACACCCGGCAATGCTCAGGGGTTACTCCTAGTTCTGCACTTAGGAATTACTCCTGGCGGTGCTCGGGACCATATGGGATGCCGGGGATCGAACCCGGGCAGCTCAGGCTGGCCGCGCGGCAAAGCCCTACCCACTGGGCTATCGCTCCGCCCCCACTCCGATTAACTTTAACACACTGTTTCTGTGATAGTGTGCTCTCTTTTACTGCTTTGGTGAACCTTCTGCCCTTACTGACTTCTCCTTTCCCTTCCCTTTGTTGCTGTTGTTGTGGTGACCAGGAGACATGTACATATTTGGTTATGGTGCTCTCCAGCAGGGTTTGCATGCTTTAGTTGGTGCTCACCTATGCAGCACACAGACTTTTGTGACAGTGCCACATGCCCCATCTGTACCTGGGGCACATGGGGAGGTGCCAGGGATTAAACTCCACTTGCACAGCTGAAGCTCTCCTGCTCAGCCTTTCTCTGGGTCCCTTTTGTCCATTTCTTACCTCGGTCTTCCCTGCTGTTTCATTTTTCTTACCCTCTCTTCAGACTGAAATTGGGTGACTTCCTTTCTTCTTCTAGTTTAAAATGAGGCCGCAAGGCCCCCTCCCTGACGCCCCTGCACGTGTGTCCACAGCTGAAAGGTCTCTGCGGGCTGCTATTCCCGCACCCCCACCACCCTCGCCTCCTACTGTGGGCTAGCCGGGCCATGACAGTGACCCCTTCACCACCCGTTGCCTCCCAAACTTGGATTCCCGAGGGATTGGGGCAGAAAAAATACCCATAGGGGAAAAAAAAAGAAAAATATACCCTTCAGGCAGCACAGATCATCGACAGCCACCCTGCAGCAGTTTTTTTTTTCAATCCGCCCAGGTATGCTGAACCAGAGACTCTCAGACATGGGGCAGAGCTGCTACTTGCTCTCCCTGTGCCCAGCAGCTCGTGAGGCGCCCAGGAGGAATGGCGGGTTCTAGCCCTGGCCTGCCACCCCAGCTGAGCCTCACAACAAGCCAGACCACCCTCCCCACTCCATGGGGCCCACCATTTTCCACATCCGGACTTCCTCTCCTCACAACTCCACCCAGCAGACCAGACTATCCCGCGGTTTATCAATAAATGCTCTATTTAGGAGGTGACTACATGAGTATGCCACCCCCATGGCAAGCCTGGCAAGCTGCTCGTGTAGTATTTGATATGCCAAATACCAGTAACATTTATATTAGGTCATTCCTGTGATCTAATATAATGGTTTGAGGCTCTTTATGTTCCTGGAGCGGGCGGATGCCTTTGGGTTCAACTAGCATGAGACAGGACATATGGAGATATTACTGTTGCCCGCTCTAGCAAATAGATGATTAACGGGAAGATAGTAATAGTGATAGATAATGATTACTATATGTAATGTGCTATGCATGTACATATACGGTGCATATCTATACACATATATTATGTGTTTATATATAATATAATCTAATGCATAGTGTACATATATACATAAATATTATATATATTATACATATGTTTGCATGTGTATGTATATATATTTTATCTTGACTGTGTGTTCAGGGACTAGATCGATTGCTACAATTACAAACACTACAGATTAAATAATTAGCACTAATTATTAAATGATAATAAATACTTAATAATTATCATTACATATTTAAGATTTATACATTTTATATATTTAATGTATTACATATTAAATATTAAATAATTAGAACTAATAATTAAATAATTAACATTAGCACTACAAACACTTATAGGGTAGAATCACTATAGATTTAAGTCCAAAGTAAAATTACATTTAAACTTGTCCAACATATAATTTTTCTTAAAAGCTATATATTTAGCAAAAAACAAATGGAATTTTAGGCCCCCTATCAGCATTGTTATCTCAGACATTGACTTTCATAGAAGTGAAAGTTCTGGCCCTTCCCTCTTGCCCTGTGCATATGACACTCGGTGTGGGTAAAATCAAGAACATGGACCTTTCCTCCACCTGTGAGCTTCAAAGATCAGATAGTTCCTGGAGGATGGGTGTAGGGTAAATAGGGGCTACGGTGGTAATACAGTGGCTGGGAACTTGCCTTACATGCTGTCAACCTGGATTTGATCCCCAGTACCCCTTATGGCTTTTCATACTTGAGCCTTTGTTCAATTTGATATATAAGTCCTGGTGTGGTTCAAGGAGTCCTTAATCTCCGATCCTGCAAACTTTACTGCTGTGGTCTGCTCTGCTGGTTCTTCCCTGACCTTCTCCCATCCCACCTCCAGCTCCAACTAATCTTGTTTACTGGCTTCTGTAAGCAAATAACATTTAATCATTAAATCTATGTCTCTAATGGCTGGCCCTCCAAGTGGCCTCTTAGTGATTATTGGTAATCAGTGTTCTCAAACTCTCAAAGAAAAGGCTTGCAGCAAAAGCAGAGGAATTTGCAAAACACTGGGCATATTAACAAGGTGAAAGAAGTGTTGTTAAAATCTTTCATGTTTTTCATAAGAGAATTTTAGGATAATCCCCAGACTATCCTAAACTATAGTTGCATGCATGCCCTAGAAAAGAAGTTTCTGCTTAGAGTCCATAGTAATGATAAAATGCAGGTGAAATAGCAATATTGTGAATGCTCTAAACCACATTATGGAGACCCAGATATTTAGTTTATTGTTAGATTGGATGTGTTCATGATGTGTTTCTTCATAAAATTAGCCTTTGAATGGTAATAATGATTGATCTTCTTAAATAGAGCTCCTATCTTATCAAAGGAAGGATGGAACAAACAAAGCAAAAGGTTGACTTTCTAAATGAAAGAGCATTTTATTCTACCCTCTGTTGTCATTTAGAAATATTTTCCCTACCCTTTAGACACAGCTAGGACATAAAATGAAACATCATAATGCTGTCAGTCACTCTAGATGTCTTAACACATTGTCTCCTTAGGTTCTTTTCCTTGCACTCAGATTTGGTCCATCAGTAAAGCTAGTTGCTTCTATATACTTTCCATAACTTAAAATCCAGCTTCTATTTTCAAGTATGCTTAGTTCAAGTGACATTCATCTCTCAACTGACTTTCCACAGTGTCTGTTACCTAGTTGACCCTCTTTTATTTAGACACAATCCATCCACCTTTAGTTAGCTGCCAAATATTCTTTGAAAACGAGAAATTATTTAAGGTCACTCCTATTCATTAAATGCACTATGATTTTCCATTACCTTTGAGATGCATTTGAAATGCATTAGCTGGACTTTCCAAGCTCTTCACAGCTGACTAGTGGGTGACTTTTCCAAGTTCCCTTACTGTGACTCTAGATGATTACTGTTCAGACGTATTCGTTTTCTATCCTTCGGTCATTCAAACATGCTTGTGTTAAGGTTGTCTATTCTACTTACTCCCCTCATTTTTTGAATGCCTTCTAATGAATCATGCAGCCTCAATCTTTACATTTCAATGCAGTTTTTCTTGAGCATTTAATATAAAAATAGCTATCCAGGCACCTGATACCAATTTTTACTAAATTTTATAAGATATAAAATGCTAATTTTATAAGGATGACAATACAGATGTGGTAAGATTATGTTAGATAAATGCTATGTCAGGACTGTTTAGTAGAAGACACATTTTAAAAAGTCAACAGTGGTATTTTATTGAAAAGAAAATAGTTTGTTGTCCCCAGAGGCCTTTGAACTATTAGGTATATAGAGGGAATACATGGAGTAAATAAATGTGAGCCTCAGTGAGGGGGACGGAGGATCTATATGGATTTTAGGAGTATTACTAACAGAATAACCATTTTTAGTGTCAATTGCCATGTTTAGAGACATTTCTAGGGATCAAGAAAGAATTGCAGTTTTGCACTTACCTAATAACTTTATTGCTTGTAACACTTTGCTATCCAAATAGTACTGAATTAGATAGATAAATTGATACAAAATATTTATGATCTTTATTGTGTGTGATTTTAAAGTTTTGTTAAATATTGTTGGAATCATTTTAGGCACATGATGTAAAATCATTACCACACTGTGTTACTGTAACCATAGTCAATTATTTATGAATCAAAGGAAACATCTGGAAAGTTGATGGCCTTTTTGATATTAAGAGGACTTGGAGCATTTTCTGTATTTCACTATTAGTGCCACTTTAGTTATTAAATACTTATGATGTTTTATATAACTGGACTGCTTTCCCTCTGACTCATAAGGTCAGCTGGCTGTGATGAGTTTTCTAGGCATTGCTGCCTGCATTTATTTTCTTGATAGAGTGCCCAGCTACCTGAGGTTCACACACAGTGGAAAAGATGTAATCTTTTACATATTAAATTTACATATTACATACTGTGTAAGCATCAAAGAAATATAGTATCTATTTTCCTACATCAGTCTCATACATGTATGCATATATATGTATATGTGTGTATATAATTGAATAATATTCCTTATTCGCATTGAAATTGCTCAGTCTTCTTATCCATGGTAGGTTTCTTTGCCAATGTTTCTGTTATAGATCAAATATGTCTCTAATGTTTTATCCATGCATGTAGAGATGGAGAATATTCAAGTACTTATTGATAAGCATTCAGGATGTATATACCATGTGTTTACAAGGATGCACATACCTGTATATCTGAGTGATATTATAATTTTATACCTGGAAAAACTGAGGAAGCACAAAAAATACAAAAGATGTATTCTGCCTTGCTGAATGATTTCAAATTGCAGACAAATCAGGCTATTTGGCTTTCTTATTTTTTTGCCAAGACATCCATCCTAATTCAATTACCTTCAGCTTCTTGCTGTCCAGCGTGCCAGGTAAACGCCCTACCCTCTGGAGTATCGCTCCGGCCCCATCTTCAGCTTATTTTCATTCAAGAAACATATATTGTGCTGTTCCTTGTGTTGGAGATGGGAGAATGCCCCCACCAAATTCAGTGTTTTTCCCTTCAGCTTCTCATGTTACGGCTGGAAGAAGCGTATCCTGCCTGAAGTTTTTCAGATGTTTCATATATATTTTCTTGGAGCAAACCTGATTCTTGGAGATTATTTAACATTAAGGGTGACTCAGATAATATGGGAATGAAGAAAGTGGTTTAGAGAACAGCACTGCTATTCCTCTGTACTACCCCACTCCAGTTATTCAGAGATCTGGGTTGGGTTAGGACGAGGCAACGTCTGTTATGAGAACAATTACTCCATGGCCATTCCTGGCCCATCCTTCCCACAAAGGCAGCACTCAAGCTGTGTCTGAGGACACATAATCAATATGGCACTGGAACTGGTCCCATCACTCAGGGAGCCACAGACTCTGACGGGACAATAAATTGCATTTTTGTGGTAAAATTATTTGCTGGTCTTAAGCTTCCCAGGTTATCCAGAAACATTGTTCTCTCACAGTTAATTCAAAAGGAGAGGTATACTGTAGTAAAGTAGTTTTTATTAGAGGAATATAAAGAAGAGAGAGGAGTGAGAGAATAATCATGCATATCTCAGGTTGAGAATGAGAAGCAGGCCAGTCTCAAGATTGAGATGGCTGTCTGCAAATGTGATTTTTATAGTTGAACATTTCCTGAAGAGGGCCTTTGTTAGGAGCATGCAGCCAGAGCAAAATCGCTTCATACTCTTGATGTTTAAGCTCCACAATCTTAAGGTGATCTTAAGTTTTGGGGGCATCCCTTTTCTGCATCTGAGTAATGTCTTCATGCCCTTGGGCTGCTTCCAAGCTGGGCACTTGGCAATTTCTATAAATCACATCCTGCTATTAGTTCCTCCTGAAAACACCCATTATCAGGGGACTCTCACTGTCTTTCTGCCCATAACACCTATACTAGAACCAATCCTTGATGATGTAGATAAAAATGATGAATAAGAGAGAACATCTCTGCTTCCAATGGATTTGTGTTTTACTATGTGGTTTAAGCTCAAAATAGTAGAACAATTCCAGGTGAAATGTGGAAGGAGGGAACCGAAATAGGAAGTGAGAGTTTATTGTTCTGAGATAAAAATGGCCTATTGTTTATTTCTTTAAAAGATCAATTTAATGGGGCCAGGGAATTAGTATACTGGGTAGGACATTTTCTGTGTATAATGCTGACCCAGGCTCAATATTCAACACCCCAGATGGTTTCCTGAACCCTATAAGGAATGATCCATAAGCACAGAGCTAGGAGTAAGATCTGAGCACAGCTGACTGTGATCTCCAAATAAGAGAGCTTTAATACTTTATCAGGGTATCTTTGTATCAATATCGAAGGAACATAGGTGAAAAGAACGGAACAAATAATATTCAGCCTAGCAGGGGCCTGTTCTAACTTCAGAGTAAAACAAATACTGGGAAAAACAGATTGTCTCCATTGTAAGTGTAGAAAAGCTCTGGAGATATGCACATCCCTGAGAGCATGAGCTGATAAGAACATTCACATGATGTCCAACCCCTATCTCAAGTTTCATTTTCTCCTAGCATTCTTCTGAGTTTGGTGGCTCAAGCACTCTGGCAAGTGCTGTTTGGATCACCAATCTGACCACGGGAATGCCAGGACCCAAGATTCTGAGGTCACCTGATCTTAGAGCCTTAATTAGCACATGATCCCTACACTAAGTGTATTAAACTGACCCAACAAACTATTTCTCTTTGGAGGGTTTGAATAGGAGCTTGAAGTCATAATAAGTGAGAGAGAAAATGACTTTGATATTGAAAGAAAACATTCACGTTCCATGTGATTAGAGACAGAAAGATATAAGGTTGTAGAGTAATAAGAGAAAACAATATGCAATGGAGTAAACAATGTTTGATTGACATTATGTGAGGAGCAGACTGAGCAATTCTCTTTCCTTATTGCAGGGAAATAAAAAGCAGTGCTCACTCATCTGAACTGTACACTCTCCAGTTATAATAATGAAAGCCCGTTTCTGAAGGCTGATCTACCAGAGCCTATTAATCCATCAGGTCATACCAACCTTACGTAAGACATATATGTGATCTATGATGACTAGACTCAATGTCTCTACAGAAATAAAGAACTTTTATAGTACTTCACACAGAAAGTTTGATCCTTTCAGAAAAACATGTTATTTAATATAGTTAAATCTCGTGGGTAAATAGATCTACCAAATTAGCAAAACATTTCTCAATAAGTAATTACATGCACAAAACCCCAATTTAAGAAATAATTTAAGAGATAATGTTTGGCTAAAGGTAACTTTAACCAACCAGTTAGCTAGATTTCATAAGATATATAGATATTGGGAAGGCATGTGGTCAGGATAGTTATGAATATGAAAATATCTTATGGAATTATTTCAACTCATTCAAATCTCTGGGGTGTAAAGAAAGGCCACAAGGGTACCTATGAGTTTTTGCGTGGTTAGCAAATATATCACAGTGAAAATGGCTATAAAGAAAATTCAATCTTTTTTATGATAAAATCGATATTCTGTTAAAAAGAGCAAAAGTGGAAAAGCGCTTGACTGTGGGCCAAATTTTCTCAAAACACATCTTCAGCTGATTGACATATACTTAACGTTTACTTTATTTTTTTAAATTTTTTATTATACCACGGTGAGACATACAATTACAAAGGTGTTCATAATTGGTTCTTGGTAATACAGTATTCCAGCACCCATCCCTCCACCAGTGCCCCATTTCCACCATCAATGTACCCCCACCCCCTCCGCCCAACCCCAGGCTGCCTCAATAGCAGGTACCCCCTTATCCTCTCTCTCTCTCTCTCTGTCTCTCTCTCTCTGTCTCTGCATCTCTCTCCCTTTTATTTAACGTTTACTTTATGTGTTGTATACCTTGAAAATCAGATTGTTGGATGTAGGACCCTCTTTCCATTGTTGGGTCCCACCATCTACCATTCAACTGTGTTTCTCCCAGTAATCTGAGTTAACTTATGTTCATTTTCTATATTGTTTGCGTTTGTTTTTGGACTACACCTGACTGTGAAGTCAGGAATCAATGCCAGCTGATTTGGGGAACTATAAATGATGCAGTCACTTAACCATTTTAGACGCATGCTGGGCAAGTCCCTTCCTGCTGAACTATTGCTCTATTCCCCAATTGCTATTCTTGAAGTAAACAAATTGACACAGTCTTACTTTACACTCTCTAACTTCATATTTATTTTTTAATTTATTTTTGGCTCTTTTGGTTACACTTTTGCAATTTTCAAGTGTTAGTCCTGTCTGTGCACTGAGAAATTACTACTGGATGTGCTCACTTGGCGGTATGAGATGCCAGGGTGCATGCAAGCAAACACCCTACCTGCTTACTATAGTTCAGTCCCGATACTCTTAACTTTAAGACAAGAAAGGCAAACCCTATAAGTTCAGGAACTGGGTTTCAGTACCGAGTACAACAGAGAATGTTACTTTGATTTTTATTTTATTTTCTATAGTCAATTCAGCTTTAAATAAGGGCTTCCACCAGGGGTGATATCCTTAAAGATGCTTGGTCCATGGGTAAATGATTTTCAGGCTGAGTGCTAGTTTTCAGGTTTATTGGTGTGTGGAACCAACAGGTTTGAACCCGGAAGTGCTAGAGGGACAGGGGTTCTGTGGTGCATGTGGTCTAAGTTTGGGTCTCACTCACACCAAGTATGTTTTCTACCACCACAACCGTACCTTGCTATTGTTTTTATTATTCTGAGTATCATACTTTTTTTTCCCGTCTGACACCTGACCTGCTAAAACAGTCTATTATTTTCCTTATGTTTCTTGGCTTCTTTCATTACCCACAATAAACTGGAAAATATAGGTTGTGTGCATCTGAGAACTCTTAAGAAAAGTAAGTTTGTATTTATATTTAAATATTTTAGTGTATAGATGAAGGAAAACATTGCTCTCATATTCTAAACACCAGCTTCTTAAGAGATATGATTTAATAAGGGGATCATTAAAATTTTGAAACCAGTAAAAGGCTTCTGAACATCAATGCAAATTCTATAATTGAATCAAAAGTAGTTCAAAAAATCAAGTGGATGGTAAGTTTATGATGGGATCCAAAGCCATAGTACAAAGGGGTTGGGTCTTCGCCTCTCATGCAGCTGACCCTGATTTGATCATTGGCACCTCATATAATCCCCTGATACTGCCTGGAGTGATCCCTGAGAATAGAGCCAGAAATGATTCCAGAGCCAGCCAGGTGTGGCCCAATAGCAAAACCAAAACCAAAAATAGAGATTGCAAACAAAAAAAACTTTCAGACCTGCTCTATTATTCTAGAAGGCAAAGTTTCATACAATGATAAGGTTGAGATAGAAATAGATAACAAAGTTTTGAATTGCTACGGTAAAACCTTACTAGGAAATCAGCAGAAGAGTAAGGAAAATTCAATAAGCATTCAAGAGCTGATGATAGCATGCCTTTAATACTAGTATTTTTATGGCATTTTCCTTCAAGTCATGACCAGATGTCCTTTGGCAGAAGTCCATCTCTCACGATGGGAAAATTTACATCTTTATTTTCAGTAACCTTGAACTGAAATTTACATTTTCCTTAAATATGAATATAGGTCACAATCCATGGTAGTATTGTAATTCTGGTGACATTTGCCAATAGAAATATTGGATATTCTCATATCTTATTTGAGTTACAGCATTTTAAAAAATCATCTATTACACCCCAATGCTATTTCTTTTTTACTGACATCATTAGAGAACTTCTATTATAAACACAATACAATAATTTCAGTATTTTGATAAGTATATTTTAATACAATTAGTTCCTTGTTATCATCTCTATGTATATATGCACACACATGCATACATGTCTATGCACTACAATATTTTAGAAAAGTGTCCACATATTTTATTATGTTTTCTAAAGAATTTATGGCATATAAAGTTTAAGAATGTCTATTTTTCATTGCTTTGACATTTATTACACATTTTATAACATTTGAATATGAAAACAGGCTTCAAAATATATTTGCTAAGGATAGGGAACATAAGCAATTATCGAGGTTCATCAGCTGGTATAAGAAACTGTTATTGTGTCAAAATGTAATATTACGACTTAAGAGGTATTTTTTCTCTTACAAATCCCCAGCACTTTTGGTTACAGTTCATTAAACTTGTCTCATTAATCCACTGTAAGGTTCAGTTGGAATGTGCATGTATGTAACACTGATATTTAAACACTGGACATCCAGCCTCATGGCTTAAGACTCACAGAGACTTTTCTGTGCAGGCACTTTTGCTGAATAGCCACTGCTGTCACTTACAAGTGCTGTGATTGCTCGCATCAGGGATTTATGCAGGTAAATATTGATTATGTACCTTAGATTTTTACTTATTGATAAATCAGTGCCTAAGTGATGTAGCTGAAGAAGATTGGTGTAAATTTTGTTTCAAAGCAATCTACAATATGACATTGGCTATATGTTCCTTTTTAGGTGAATCAAGTCACCTGCAACTTATTCTCTGGGAAAGAAATCAACTCTTGTGCGCGTATGTGTATGTGTAGGGGTTGTCCACATCTGACAATGCTCAGGGATTACTCCTGCCTCTGAACTTAGAGATCGCTCCTGGAATTGCTCATGGGACTATATGAGATACCAGATATTAAACCTGTGTCAGTTAAATGAAAGGCAACTGACTTATATGCTGTACTATTGCAACAGCCCCCAGAAATCAACTTTTATTTTATAAAAATATCTTGCTTATTATTTTTATTTCTTTATCACTCCTTCAATACACTTGGCTCCTATGGATCAATTGAGATTTACCATACTTTCCTGTTTCATAGACAAGTGTAGAACTCAAGATGATTAGATTATTCTGTTCCCTTTCTTTTGAGGTCTGTCATAGTCAAGCATTAATGACATGGGCAAATGAGAGTCCCTTTGTGTTAGTTATACTTGTTGGAATCACTTAATCACTTGACATCCCATTATTTGTCGACTTGCTCTAGCAGAAGCCAGTAGTGTTTCCATTTGTCCCTGTCACTTGCCAGTGTATCCCAATGGCATCTGCTTGTTCCAGGAATAAGAAGAGCCTCAAACCATTAGTTCAGGGTCTTGGCGAAGAAGTCTGACCATCTTGTAGGTGGGCCCCATTGTCGGGAGCCCCACCAGGGTCTCCGACAGTGTCCAGAAGCGAGTTCCCTTCTACCTCTGAAGCCAGCAGGGAATGGATGAAGACTCAGGAATCCGATGCAGTTTTAAAAGGGCTTTACTATCAAAGGATCCAATATACAATCCAAGAGCAGGGGAAAACCTCCGGACTCTGGGTTCCCAACTAGGCCCCAGGCAGGTGTAGGCCAAGATGGCTGCCACCTAGTGTTGAGGCCCAACAAAGAATGAAGAGGACGGAGAAGCAAAACACCAAGGGAAGCCAAAATGGCAAAAAGGGGAACAAAGAAAGCTTCTTTCTTCTTGCAGCTTATTTTATAGCTAGAAATCCGCCCAAACTCCCAGCCCAGCCCATTCTGGGCTGGGCTATCTAGAGATGAAAACAGGAAAATAACTCTATAGAAATGTAGCAACTTCAGGAGACCATCTGGTTGTTTAAAAGGACCCAGATCTAATTAAAAGCCTCCTAGCAGAGCTGGGAGAAGCTATAAGCTAAATGTAATTTCCCCTAGCAGGAAGGAACAAATGCCCTCAGGTAATTTCTCCCAGCACCTCACCTAATATCTTGAGCCGAGATCTGCTGGAATTGCCTTTATAGGGTAGAGAAGGGGGTTTCTGAGATGGCATGTCTCTGTACCAAAGACTAATACTAATGCCAGTTAAATATTTCTCCAAGCCTTCACAAGAGTCTCATCTACTTCACGGTAGTTTTGTATTTTAGTTGTCTTTGAGTTATCAGGGAGTCATGGCTTGCTTGGAGGCAAACAGCATTTCTCTCTGCTCTAATTACTTAGAGATCCAACGTCACTTGATCACTTGAATCCCGTTATTCATCGATTTGCTCGAGTGGGCGCCAGTAACATTTCCATTGGATCCTATCACATGCCAATGTAGCCCAGTGGCATCTGGTTGATTCAGGAATATGAAGAGCCTCAAACCATTCCTTCAGGGACTTTACAAGGAAGTCTGACCATCTTGTAGGTGGGCAGCCAGGTGATCTTTTGACATCCCGTGGGATCCAGTCGGTAATGGCTCTAGTCCAGCGGTTGTCTCCAAATCGCATTACATGTCCAGCCCATCTGATTTTCGATGCCTTGCAAGCGAGACAGCATCCCTGATTCTGGAATAGCGACGGAGGTCAGAACTCCGGATTCCTTCTCTCACTTGAGTGAGGTGTGATATTCCAAGCATAGCTCTTTAGATTCCTCTCTGGGAGACCCGAATAGCATTCTCATCCTGCTTTCTTAGGGTCCAGGTCTCTGAGGTGTATGTTAATGCAGGGAGAATGGTGGAGTCAAAGAGATGTGCCCGGAGCCGGAGGTTCTTTGTCCTTTTTAGCTATTTCTTCGATGCCTTTGAAGGCATTCCATGCCGCTCTCTTCCTCCCTGCGCAGTCAGGTTTTAGGTCATTTATCATGTTGATTTCTCGACCTAGGTACACATAACTGCTGCATTCAGAGATGTTTGTTCCATTGAGAGTGAATGGGGCCTCTGGATATAGTTCATTCTTCATAAACATTGTTTTCTTTAGATTCAGCTGTAGACCTATCTACAGCTAACAGTAACAGAAATGTTTATTTTCCTGACCCTGAAAGAGATCCAACGTGGCCAGGCAAATATGCTGGTAAGATCTAGCTAGTCCCATGATGATTCTGGTAACATGAGAGAATATTTATACCAGCCAGTACATAATACATGGTCAGATAAGACTGCCACATTCACACTATCCCCTATCTATGAAGTGACCGGCAGGAGGCAATTCAGGGCAGGTGCAGAGGCCTAGGCTTTTAGGTGTCCTGCAACAGGCCATGATATCTTTTGACGTCCTGTGGGATCCAGTTAGTAACGACTTGTTGGAATATTGGGGAAATTGGAGTTACTGAGAACATGAGAAATTAGAGATGCTGAGAGTAGCCAGAAGTTATAGAAACCATCTTTATGTGTAGATAGCTGTACCCACCAGAGAATGGAAACCACAAGGAAACATCCTTCTAAGCCATGGAAAGAGTCATCATTTTTTCTGACCATACACTGAAAGACTGTATCCAACTATACTTTCAGTGAAGATGTGGACTTAACTTCAATGCACCTACCTAGGTGTGGGGCTCAATGTTCATCAGATCATATTGAGGTTGTCATTAGAATTAAAGTGTCAGTTGCCATATGAGATTTTGCTGACTGGATTTCTCAATTATAATTAGTCTGAGATTTTTTGACTGTGAGATACTTATTAGTGATGTTTAGATTAGACAAAACAAGACTAACAATGAACAAAATTGTTTAATACTTTAAACTATCTTGCTTTAAATAAAACTATAAATAAATATGGGAGGAGGAAATATTTGCTTCACTTTTATGCAATCAATAAATTTTATAAGGTCTGGTTAATTATTAAAGAGATTCTGATTTATCATTCAGGTTGTCATCATTTTGAAACTGACATGCTTTGATAATTTATACACTTTGAAGTCCAAGAATCGAATCAATCTCCCTCCAGAATTTGTATTCCTATAGAATGATGATCGCCTGTTCCAGGAGGTCATATCTCTCGGCCTATTGTACTGAAGAATGAGTGGGTAAGCCTTTTGATTACCTTACAAATAAATCTGGTTAACAGTTATCTTAATTAAAATGCCTGGTTCTGAGGCTATTCTGAACTATTTATACGTGATTTAATTCATATCAGCAGCTAATTTGTATTTAATGCAAACTAATGGGTTTTATGTAAATGGAGCATGTGGCAGTCTATTTAAAAAACAAATTATCTCTAGTTTCATTTCAGTTATTTTAATTAAATTTAGAGTATGTGTGTAGTAGGGGGACAAAAAGAAAGGATGTTTTATATGAAGTGATGATTAAATCCAATTTAAGTCTAGAGAATGAGAGACAAGTAATTTTCTCTACATACCCATTGCTCCTTTCATAAACTTGATAGGTCAGGTGGGTCAGTGACATAGAAAAGCCTGCTAGATTTCAAGTGATGTATCTTCTTAAAGATCCTGTTACAAATTATGATCTCTGTAACATAAAATTTGTAATGTTAATAAATTATAAATCACAGTGCTTATAAATGCTTAAGTAAATGTTTTTTTCTAAAAATTTAGCCAAGAAAATATTTTATTTGCTATATGTATATATACACATATGTATATAAATGTATATATACATACACAAACATATATCTATATATTTTTGAGTTGGAAATATACTGGAAACAAAAAATTGGGTAGCGATCATTCTCTACTTGACCTTATGTCCATGGAATCCTATTTTCATTACAATAGAGCATTCTCTGGTATATTGCCAATGTATTATCTATCATGCTTTTTAAATTTTTCTCAAACATGTGTTTCTATTTTATGAAAGAGAATGTTTATGAGCACAATTTATATATTTGTTATCAAACCAAAGAGGCCTCTTTTTAATTTCTGCTACTGAGTATTTTCAGAGTGCATCATCAAACTGACTTCAAAGGGGCATAGAGATGCAGAGACAGAGAGATAAAGAGAGAGAAAGGGGGTACCTGCTACTGAGGTGGCCTGGGGGTGGGTGGGAGGGGGGTGTGGGTATACTGGTGGTATATACCAGTGATGGCGCACTAGTGGAGGGATGGGTGCTGCTATACTGTATTATCAAGAACCAATTATGAACACCTTTGTAACTGTATGTTTCACTGCGGTATCATGAAAATTAAAAAAAGAGATTTCAAAGTTTCACATGCCCTATTCTTTTTTGGTTATTATTATTTTTCTTGTTTATTTTCCCATTGTCTTATTCCCAGAAAATAAATTTTA